>CAMQGK010000001.1:8392500-8402500 GCA_947000775.1 Pterois miles
TCTAAATGTGCAATTTCTCTCACCAGTTGTATAGTGTGTATAGTGTATATGTGTAACATTGGTCCAAACAAATAATGATGGATGTAAGAGGAGCTCAGGATGCTTTTGTTTGGGTCCTCTTGTGTTTAAATGCACCTGATTTGCAGGCCTACTTTCTAGCTAGATTAAAGCTGAAGTAGGCAGCAACATTTTAGCATAATTGTGCAAAAATGCCATAATAACCTTTCAGCATATTGTAATTCGTGTTCTGAGACAAAACTAGACTTCTGCACCTCCTCATGGCTCTGTTTCTCTGTAGTGATGGCAGATTTCGACCAATCACAGGTCACTTCAGAGAGAGAGAGTTCCTATTGGCTGTACTCCAGCTGGTGGGCGGTGCTTGGTATTTCCTCAACTGATTTTTCAACATGGCTGCCGGTTCACAAACTTCTTCATTTTACAGCTAAACAGTAACTTCAAGATGTTTGTGAGAACATCTGAGGGGAGAGATAGTCATTACAATAACAGAATATTGATTCATATTTGATCAACGCTGCCTAGTTTGACTGTTCAGCGTGATTGACGGCTGCTCAGAGACAGCAGACCTCAGGTCACATCTGATTGGTTGTTTTCCTCCGGTCTGTGAAATCTGATATAGCCTTCAGATGTGGTGGTGGACCGGAGGACACAGAGGACCAAAAATCTATTTCAGGTTACTTGTTTCATGTAATACTGTCAGGATATAGCAATCATTTCATAAAAATAACTTTTATTTAGCTGCTCTAACATTGATGTTTCTTTATCAACTATTTAATGATGAAATCCAACCTCTTATCTCATTCGGGGTTGCAGGGGGCCGATCCCAGCTGGCATTGGGTGAAAGCAGGGTGAACCCTGGACAGGTTGGCAGACTATCACCGGGCTGATGCATAGATACAGACAACCATTCACGGTCACATTCACGTCTACGAGACATTTAGAGTCAGCAATTTACCTGCATGTCTTAGGACTGTGGGAGGAAACTGGGGAACCCGGAGAAAACCCACGTTAACACTGGGAGAACATGCGACATGCACCAACATGCAGCCATCTAATGATGAAATATACAAGAATAATCTGTCACATAGATGACACAAGTACTTTTACTTTGATACTTAAGTACATTTTGCTGATAATGCTTCTGTACTTTTACCCAAGTACCATTCAGAATACAGGAGTTTTACTTTTAATGGAGTATTTTGATGTTGTTGTATTGGTACTTTAACTTCTTTTACCACTTCTAGACACTTAAGGTGGAACCAAACCTGGTAATCTCACTATAGCACTGTTTTCATTTATGTACTTTATGTACATTTTAAAGTATGGTATTAGAAAAGCTGTATAGAAACAGCAAAATTTAATAAAACATACATAAAAGTTGTAACGCTTTCTTGAGGTGGCGGTAACAGTAATTATGTAATGTAGAGGTACAAAATGGATTTAATGTTACCTTCATTATGCTGTCAAAGTCTCTGTAATACATGTCAATAAATCTCTCTCTGGGGGTCAAAAGGTCACATCATTGTCTGATATGAATTATACATTACACACACACACACACACACACTATGTACAGTATATGTGTACATAAGAGCACATATACCGGACACACACAGAGCACGTTCATTAAAGACAGAGTTGACAAATGAAGCATCAATATTCATGAATGATTTTCAAACCAGCTGAAGTGGTGACTTATTAATGGTGTCATAATGAATATTTCATTTAACTTATTGAGTTAATCAGAGCCTGTGGCTACAGCGTGGTTTCCCTCCAGGACAATGCCATCAATTTTAATGAAAAAACGTTATTCCTCCGTATTCGTTCGTTTTCCGATAAATATCCATCAACACGTGTCAGTTTCCGCTCGTTGCATGCATGCAGTCTTTTCAAAATAAACTTCAGTCTTCATAGGAAACTATGGAGGATCGAACCTGCCAAAATCAAAAATAATCAATAAATGACTTGGTAGATAAACTGTCATTAAATGTAGCAAAATAATATTAAAAATAAATGTATCCACATAAATTGATATTTCTGTTTTAATTTGCTCCTTTATTTATTTATTTTTTAATGAATTCACTTATTTATTTATCCAAATTTTTAAACAGTTGTTAATTCATTAATATTTTTTAAATATTTAATATTTTTTTTTCTTTATCAGCCTCCTCGTTTGCATAATGAGGCCAAAATACTCAAAAGAAATGTAAAAAGAAAAGAATACAGAAATAAACAAGTTTGAGGGAAATAAATAAGGGGTGAAAGGCAAATGGGAAACCCTGCAGAAATATCTCAATAACATACATACATAAATAAATACAAACATTTAAAAATACATATGAAATATATACAAAGCAAATGCAAAAATATATAAATAAATAAAAATACATGCAAAATCAAATAAGTAAAAATGAATGCATTTACAAATGCAGAAATACATACATTTATAATGAAATATGAATTGAATAAAACATGAAGGCCAAAATAAAGAAATAAATAAAAAAAATGAAAAAATATATACAAAAATAAATAAGTAAAAAATAAATGCATAACATGTACATTTAAATTCAATATAAATTCTATAAAAATAAAGAAATAATAAACAAAATAAAAATAAATAAATTGAATTAATAAAAACATATTATTATTATTATTATTATAATTATTGGTATTATTATTATTAATGCACATTTATGTGGATTTCGGCAGGTTCTATCTTCCATAGAAACAGGAAGGAAGGCAACAAAAGTTAGATTTAGAAAAAGATCAAACTGCACCTAAACCTCCATCTTCTTTCCTCCTGTTCTTCTATCTTCACTTCTCTCCTCCTTCTCTTTCCTTCCCTTTAATCTTACCCTGTCCCTCCTCCCCCTCCTCCTCCTCCCCCTCCTCCTCCTCCTCCTCCTCCTCCTCCTCCTCCCTCCTCCTCCTCCTCCCCCTCCTCCTCCCCTCCTCCTCCTCCTCCTCCTCCCCCTCCTCCTCCTCCTCCTCCTCCTCCTCCTCCTCCTCCCCCCTCCTCCTCCCCCTCCTCCTCCTCCCCCTCCTCCTCCTCCCTCCTTCCTTCCCTCCTGGCTGTTTTTTTTTTCTTGGTTCAGAGTTTGCGTGCCGTTTTAGAGTGTTTTCATCGATGTCGAGACCTTGCTATCAAACATGACTGCCTCTGCTCTAATTCACCCCCAGGATACCCACACACACACACACACACACACACACACACACACACACACACACACACACACACACACACACACACCACTAGACTTGTGAGGACATTTACTTCACATCACGTCAGTATAATTCTGAATCCAACAATTTACATTTTTTCTTTTTTTTGTATTTATGTTTGTTTTATCCATCCATTCTTTCATTAATTACTTATTCATTATATTTATTCATTTAAGTGAATAGATTTCATTTTAACGATGGATAAATTGAACATATTTTTAATAATATTTTTCTGTATTTTTATTGCCACCTTTTCTGTTTTATATTTGTATCTTTACTTTTGCAGTACTTGCTTTATTTATTTGTTTTTTATTAACTTAATAAATCTTTCATTTTTACAACTAGTATATTGTATGTATATATTTTTATTTTTTTATATTCTTATTGACAAATTGTATTGACAGGATTTTTTTGTATTTTCATTTTTTCAACTCTATTTTAGATTTAGGTTTCTTGACCATTGCAATTCTTGCTTTATTTATATAATTTCTTTATTGTATCAGCCAAATAGATCTTTCATTTTAACAAAATATATATTGCACATATTTATACATTTTTTGTACTTTTATTGACAACTTTTCTATTTTCTGATTGTGTTTCTGTGTGTCTTTATTTATTTATTTATTTATTTGTTTATTTATTTATTTATTTATTCTATTTCTTTACTTTCATAATTATGTTTTTGGGTTTCTCTTGCTATGTTTATTATTATTCCTTGTTAATGTAAACCCTCTTGGCAATAACTCATTCAGATGTGAAGATCAAATCAAACATAAATCACAACAACACAAAAAATAAAGTATCAAGAGTTAACATGAGTAAAATATTATATAGTAAACAAGACAAAACTACAAATAAAACTACAAAAAATACTACCTTCCAGTAAATGTAAAATTTTGCTTTGATTTGCTAATTTTCGAGGATTTTCCCTTTTTTCTGCTTCCTTTAATTTGGTCCTCAGAAGTACAGAAACACACACACACACACACACACACACACACACACACACACTCACACACAGGAAGCAGTGTGTGTTTAGCCCTCAGTGTCGCAGGCTGTGAATTTAATATTGATTTCATAAAGTAGTTTCAGTGTAACATGTCACAGCGAGTTAACGTCAGAGCAGCGAGCCGCACGGAGACCAGAGCAGCTAGCACGCAACGCCGAGGAGAGAGGCATGATGGGAGGAGGGAGGGAGGAGGAGAGAGGCATGATGGGAGGAGGGAGGGAGGAGGAGGAGGAGGAGAGAGGATGATGGGAGCAGGGAGGGAGGAGGAGAGAGGCATGATGGGAGGAGGGAGGGAGGAGGAGAGAGGCATGATGGGAGGAGGGAGGGAGGGAGGAGAGGAGGAGAGAGGCATGATGGGAGGAGGGAGGGAGGAGGAGAGAGGCATGATGGGAGGAGGGAGGGAGGAGGGGAGAGAGGCATGATGGGAGGAGAGGAGGGAGGAGGAGAGGAGGAGAGAGGCATGATGGGAGGAGGGAGGGAGGAGGAGAGGAGGAGAGAGGCATGATGGGAGGAGGGAGGGAGGGAGGAGAGGAGGAGAGAGGCATGATGGGAGCAGGGAGGGAGGAGGAGAGAGGCATGATGGGAGCAGGGAGGGAGGAGGAGAGAGGCATGATGGGAGGAGGGAGGGAGGAGGAGAGGAGGAGAGAGGCATGATGGGAGCAGGGAGGAGGGAGGAGGAGAGAGGCATGATGGGAGCAGGGAGGGAGGAGGAGAGAGGCATGATGGGAGCAGGGAGGGAGGAGGAGAGAGGCATGATGGGAGGAGGGAGGGGGAGGAGAGGAGGAGAGAGGCATGATGGGAGGAGGGGGGGAGGAGGAGAGAGGCATGATGGGAGCAGGGAGGGAGGAGGAGAGAGGCATGATGGGAGGAGGGAGGGAGGAGGAGGGAGGAGAGAGGCATGATGGGAGCAGGGATGGAGGAGGAGAGAGGCATGATGGGAGGAGGGAGGGAGGAGGAGAGAGGCATGAAGGGGGGAGGAGGGAGGGAGGGGAGGGAGGAGGAGAAGAGAGGGAGGAAGAAGAGGTGGGGGAGGAGGAGGAGGAGAAGAAGAGGAGGAGGAAGAGGAGGGGGAGGAGGAGGAGAAGAAGAGGAGGAAGAAGAGGAGGGGGAGGAGGAGGAGGAGAAGAAGAGCAGGAGGAAGAGGAGGGGGAGGAGGAGGAGGAGAAGAAGAGGAGGAGGAAGAGGAGGGGGAGGAGGAGGAGGAGAAGAAGAGGAGGAGGAAGAAGAGGGGGGGGAGGAGGAGGAGGAGAAGAACAGCAGGAGGAAGAGGAGGGGGAGGAGGAGGAGGAGAAGAAGAGGAGGAGGAAGAGGGGGGAGGAGGAGGAGAAGAAGAGGAGGAGGAAGAGGAGGGGGAGGAGGAGGAGAAGAAGAGGAGGAGGAAGAGGAGGGGGAGGAGGAGGAGGAGAAGAAGAGGAGGAGGAAGAGGAGGGGGAGGAGGAGGAGGAGAAGAAGAGGAGGAGGAAGAGGAGGGGGAGGCGGAGGAAGAAGAGGAGGGGGAGGAGGAGGAGAAGAACAGAGGAGGAAGAGGAGGGGGAGGAGGAGGAGGAGAAGAAGAGGAGGAGGAAGAGGAGGGGGAGGAGGAGGAGAAGAAGAGGAGGAAGAAGAGGAGGGGAGGAGGAGGAGGAGAAGAAGAGGAGGAGGAAGAGGAGGGGGAGGAGGAGGAGAAGAAAGAGGAGGAAGAGGAGGGGGAGGAGGAGGAGGAGAAGAAGAGGAGGAGGAAGAGGAGGGGGAGGAGGAGGAGGAGAAGAAGAGGAGGAGGAAGAGGAGGGGGAGGGGAGGAAGAAGAGGAGGGGGAGGAGGAGGAGAAGAAAGAGGAGGAAGAGGAGGGGAGGAAGAGGAGGAGAAGAAGAGGAGGAGGAAGAGGAGGGGGAGGAGGAGGAGAAGAAGAGGAGGAAGAAGAGGAGGGGGAGGAGGAGGAGGAGAAGAAGAGGAGGAGGAAGAGGAGGGGGAGGAGGAGGAGAAGAAAGAGGAGGAAGAGGAGGGGGAGGAGGAGGAGGAGAAGAAGAGGAGGAGGAAGAGGAGGGGGAGGAGGAGGAGAAGAAGAGGAGGAGAAAGAGGAGGGGGAGGAGGAGGAGAAGAACAGCAGGAGGAAGAGGAGGGGGAGGAGGAGGAGGAGAAGAAGAGGAGGAGGAAGAGGAGGGGGAGGAGGAGGAGGAGGAATGTGTGTGATATCTTGCTGGTCCACAAACAGAGGAGTTTACAGATTGACTTGCAGCCTGAGGGGAAACCAGAGTGTTACACTCACTGTACAGACTTTACTCAACAGTGTTTGACCTGCTGGAAGAGTGGAAGTGGGTCAAAGGTCAGAGGTCATGGCAGATTCAACTGCTGAGAGAAAAACAACACGCTGTCACATGACCCTGAGTGTGTGTGTGTGTGTGTGTGTGTGTGTGTGTGTGTGTGTGTGTGTGTGTGTGTGTGTGTGTGTGTGTGTGTGTGTGTGTGTGTGTGTGTGTGTGTGTGTGTGTGTGTGTGTGTGGAGTCGGTCTCATGGTGTCAGCCCACCCACTGGGTGAACTCTCCTCTTAATTACTGGACTCGTGATCAAAATCAATGACGTAGAACCACAAAAATCTTCTTTATTATTCCACACATGGGATGCACATGGGAAAAGTTTGCCTTCAGAGCTTCCTTTGGTTTAGGCAACAAACCTACTCAGTTAGGTTTAGAAAAAGATAATAGCATGTTCCACGTCACCAACGCTAGCTAGCTAGCTAACTTAACTATATTCCACGTCACTATATAGCTAGTGTAGTTGTTTTCCATGTCACCAACACTGGCTCGAAAACTAACAGAAAACTGATAGATATGTTCCACGTCAACAACACTAGCTAGCTAGTGTAGCGATGTCCCACATCACCAACATTAGCAAGCCAGCTAATTTAGCTATGTTCCACATCACCAACACTAGCAAGCTATCTAACATAGCTATGTCCCATGACACCAACTTGCTAGCTAGCTAATTTAGCTATGTTCCATAACATTAACATTAGCTAGCTAGCTAACAAACTATTCCATGTCACCAACACTCGCTAGCTAGCTAGTTTAGCTATGTTCCATGTCACCAACACTGTTAGCCTGTTAATTTATCTATGTTCCATGTCACCAACACTAGCTAACTAGCTAATTTAGCTATGTTCCACATCACCAACACTAGCTAGCTAGCTAGTTTAGCTATGTTCCATGTCACCAACACTAGCTAAATAACTAACATATGTTCCACATCACCAACACTAGCTAGCTAGCTAGCTAACTTAGCTATGAACATACAAACTCAGTACAGTATGGACTCAAACTGATTCAAACTTGCAACCCTCTTGCTGTGAGGCGACAGTGCTAACCACTACTGTGCAGCCCCATAATAATTTAATAATGATCATTAATAATTAACATTTCAGAAAATCACAGAGGCTATTTTGTAAGGAACGTAAATTATACTATGACTATACTAATACATGTTTTTAGGCTTACATGTGTAGTACATCAAAATTAAAATGTTATACTGTATTTTAGAAAACTATTTATGTCCTCATTTGATTATAATAATGATAATAATAACCTGCTTTCTGTGTTTTCTGGGTCAGATTTTCCTGCTGGGTTTTCAGTTCAGACTGAGGCCTGAATTCATGTAGCACACACACACACACACACACACACACACACACACACACACACACACACACACACACACACACACACACACACACACACACACAGCGCCTCAGTGATGGAAATATTGTTTGACAATCTCGGTGAACGAGGGTGGAGAAGAGTTAGTCTGTCGACTCTGCAGCAGCTTGTTGCACACTGAAACAGGAAGTGTTCAAGGTGTGTTTACAGTGTGTGTGTTTACAGTGTGTGTGTGTTTACAGTGTGTGTGTGTGTGTTTACAGTGTGTGTGTTTACAGTGTGTGTGACAGCCTCAGTGTGTATCTGTGTGCATGGATGTAACAAGGTGTTGTTCAGGAGTCAACAAACATGAGCAGCTGCTGAGCTCAGACTGAGTGTTAGCATTGTGTTAGCACTTTTCAAGCAAGATAACATTAAATCAAAATCAATCTTTCGTATGTGCACAGCAAACCTAAGCTGATCCAGACTCGGAGAAGCTGGTGACACATCAGGGATCAACCTCCCAGTCTGAGAAGTGAAACCAACGCTAAAACCAAGATGGCGATGGTTAAAAACCAAGATGGTGACAACCAAGACGTCATGACGGCCGAAAACCAACATGGCAACAGAAGTAGGTTTATGTTTAAAGAATAAACATGACAAATAACTAAGAGACATAGAAGGTAGATAAGCATGACACGTGAACGAGTGGCACGGTGATGAAACATGTTAATATCAGTATGGAAGTCTCACCTGGAAGAACCAGCAGGTGTGTCAGTAGTCTGATCACCTGGAGGCTAAAAGAAGCTCTGCAGCCTAAAAAAGAGACGTTTCACTTCATGATGTTTGTCAGTAAAACACACAGACGGACAGACACAGACACAGTTTAGCAATAGGAGGAGGATGAGGAGAGGGAGAAGTTTAATCAGTTTCAGCCAATAGGAGGAGGATGATGAGAGGGAGAAGATGTTTCCAATCAGTTTCAGCCAATAGGAGGAGGATGATGAGAGGGAGAAGATGTTTCCAATCAGTTTCAGAATAGGAGGGGGAGAGAGAGGGAGAAGAAGTCCAATCAGTTTCAGTCAATAGGAGGAGGATGATGAGAGGGAGAAGATGTTTCCAATCAGTTTCAGCCAATCAGGAGGAGGATGATGAGAGGGAGAAGATGTTTCCAATCAGTTTCAGCCAATCAGGAGGAGGATGATGAGAGGGAGAAGATGTTTCCAATCAGTTTCAGCCAATCAGGAGGAGGATGATGAGAGGGAGAAGATGTTTCCAATCAGTTTCAGCCAATCAGGAGGAGGATGATGAGAGGGAGAAGATGTTTCCAATCAGTTTCAGCCAATCAGGAGGAGGATGATGAGAGGGAGAAGATGTTTCCAATCAGTTTCAGCCAATCAGGAGGAGGATGATGAGAGGGAGAAGATGTTTCCAATCAGTCAAATCAGGTGAAAAACAATCTGCAGCTGAAGCAGCAGATACATTTAATAAAGTTGTTTAGAAGCACGAAAAGAGACATAACATGATATTATTTTAATTTTATGGTTTCTGTCAGATAAAATGTTTATTTAAGGAACATAAATCTCAAAATAATTGATTAGATTATGTTTTTATTTTTATCACCCAGAAAGACAGATTTTGTTTTATTCTAATTGATAAACATAACTATGGATCATAATGGTAACGTCTAAATCAATAACTTCTTTATGCCATTTTAGAATTGTCGGTTCTTAAACCAGCTAACATGCGCATCATTTACTTTACCTGAATACTTCTACTACTAGATCTGAGAGGTAAATGTTCGTTTACTGGACTGAAGATCACTTACGGTGGGCAGGTGGATGGTCCAACAAACCTGAACCTTTGACCAGGCGGCTTTTAACTGGTGTTTTGTTCTGTAAGATAAGATAAGATAAGATAAGATATTCCTTTATTAGTCCCACAGTGGGGAAATTTACAAGTTATGTTATTTTATGTTAGTTATGTAAGTTATGTTTATAATGTTTGTCATGTTGATGTTTGTGATGTGTTTTCCATAGTTGTCTCCGTACGTCTTATTTAGTTTACTTACTTATTTTAATCCCAACCGTGGTGTTTTCCCTCACCTTAACTAAGTGGTTTTCTTACCTAGATGTAACC
>CAMQGK010000001.1:8407500-8420000 GCA_947000775.1 Pterois miles
ATTTCTCCTGAGCACTCTGTCAATTGTAGTGATTGATACAGACTCAATATTCCTAAAGATATTGTCATCTTATATTACAACATGTCTCTCAACCTTGTTGTGAAGTAAAAATGGGCCCTGTTCCACCTCTGCCAGGTTGTTTTGCAATTCTGTGTGGTGCAGAATAAAATTACAGTAATGTACAGTAAACATGAGATTACTGCATTGAGCCATATTGCTGTAGTGTACAGAAACAGTGCTTCCCACCTGTAAAATGCTGCAGTACAGCACCACACTGTAAACATGGTAAATCTTTACTGTAACACTGCTGTACATGACAATACAGTAAAAATGTGCTGCAATAAAGCTGTAAGTCTAAATGTAAAAAGTCCTCTGTCAGCATCATGTAGAGCACACCGACTAGTGCAGTGCTGAGTTACTGTCCAGTATACACACCTGTTCTCTCCACGAAATGTTTGAATGATGGTATGTACCGTGGTTCTCCCAACATGTGGCTGCTCCCTCCGACCAGCCTCAGTCATTGTGAGGCTGTGATTGAGACCATGGTCCACACCTGCAGCTCTAATTTCATTAGGAGTCCAACGATGTACGTGGCCTCCTCTTCCTCTTCCTCCCCACATCCTCACCCCTCTTCCACCTCGCTGACCTTTCATTTCTCTGTCACAGTGCTGTAGAAATGGTCCACACTATGTCCTGCAGGTTCATATATGCTAGTGACTGTGGAGAAGTGGCTTATCATCGGTTGCAACTAAAGCTTCACCCACCTCTCGTCATCAATGAAAGACGAGGTTCACCTGAGAGAAACGACACTTTTAGGGAAAAAATGATACAGAAATGTATGAAATTTGCTTGACAGATTTTGACAACTGGTTCAACATTTTTGTGTGTAATGACTCAATTTTATAGGGACTGACTATTCAGCAAGTATGGTTAATTTTGACTGACATGACATAAGCAGATGATAATGTTATAAAACAGCACTGTATGAAAGCAACTGATGCATGTCCATGTTTGAGAGTGAGAAACTGCTGCTATGATGCACAGATGACTAAATGTTGTGAAGGTTGAACTAACAGTTATGACAACTTTCATTCTGATCAGAGACAAACTGTAACAGAAACACTGTTAAACACAGGTCTGTAAAGGGGGACTGGTGGGGACCCCCAGAACCCATTTACATCCACACATCTGGAGGTCAGAGGTCAAGTCTGGAGCCTCATTTAACCTCCTTCACTACCAGCTAGTCTGACCTGGTTGGTACTGATGGATCCATCAGGTTCTCTAGTTTAGATGAGACAGGATGTGTGTAGTAGTAGTAGTAGTAGTAGTAGTAGTAGTAGTAGTCTGACCTGGTTGGTACTGATGGTCAAGGTTTAGTTTAGATGAGACAGGATGTAGTAGTAGTAGTAGTAGTAGTAGTCTGACCTGGTTGGTACCGATGGATCCATCAGGTTCTCTAGTTTCAGATGAGACCAGGATGTAGTAGTAGTAGTAGTAGTAGTAGTAGTAGTAGTCTGACCTGGTTGGTACCGATGGATCCATCAGGTTCTCTAGTTTCAGATGAGACTAGGATGTAGTAGTAGTAGTAGTAGTAGTAGTAGTAGTAGTAGTCTGACCCTAGGGTTAGGGTTAGCCTAACCCACTCCTTGTATGTGTTCACACACTTGGCCAATAAAGCTGATTCTGACGTGTTTATTCTTGGTTTGCATGGATGTTTTCACAATGACCACATTTACATCAGGTGGACCCTTCAACTTACAGAGTTACTGGTGTTTAACGGTGAGGAGGGTGAAGTCCACCCAGCGTCCCTGCAGGAGACCAGAGTTTCACCTTTCCCTGAACTTCCCTGAACAGCTTTGCCTTAATCAGAGTGTATTTAACAAAACCTCAAACTAAGATAAGATAAGATAAGATATTCCTTTATTGGTCCCACAGTGGAGAAATTCAAACTCCCACTAACCTTAAACATGCTGACAGATATGATAGAAAGTGAGAGAAATGCCTGTATTTATTGGAAAATTTAAAAGAAGGTAAAAAAAAAAAAAAAAAGCCCCAAAATAGCACATTCACTCCAAAATGGGCAACTTCCAGTTGGGTCTGGGTTTTCCTCCAGCTGGCGTTTTTGTGCATCGCCTCATGTTACAGCCGCCTGCTGAGTTTCATCCATGTAGGTGAAACCTGAGCGACGGGCTCAAGCCTTAAACTGTTGTAGGGGGCGCTAACGAGACCAGAGACCCTTAAAATAACCGATTTTCACCATGTCTGATAAATTTAATCGTTTTTTAGGCACGTTAAGGCCCTCAAATAATAATAATCATAAAAATGAAATAATAATTCCTCCTGTTTCAAAAGGGCCCTAAAAATGCTGCACACCTGAATATGTCACACTCACCTGTAAATATGATCTCACTAATCACCTAAGATATTTGTATGTTGGACGACACATTAAAATAGATTAGGGCTTTAGATGGGCTTCATCATGCAGAACGTCTGCCCACCAAGGTCCAGGGTCCTGGTCCAGGAGGTTCTGGTTTCAGTAGTCGCACTCGGGCTCCTTGGTGGAGGTCTGAGCTGTCTGAGTGTCATTCTAGTTATAAAAGACAAGAAAACACAGAGAAACTGCAGAGTTATAGAAGGCCGTTTCACACACTGGTCTCCAGATACGTTATGTTATATATTATATATCTATAGACTGTCCACGCCGGATCTGTCTCTATCTGTCTTCACGTGTCAGCGTCTGAACATGAACCCGTTAACTTCAGGTGCCGGTTCCACGTGTGGATCTGAACATGTTGACGGGGACGACTCTGGGGCTGCTGGGTAATAACGGACCGCTGATGGCGTGGTGGCCGCCGTGGACGACAGCTCCTTAATAAAGTGGCAAGAGGAGAAGATAGAAGTTCACGGAGGTGAGGAGGACGTAAAGAAACCTCGTATAAACCAAAAATTATAACTCAAGATTTAGGAAAGAAATAAAGAATGTCATGTTATTGGCATTATTATCGATAACTTGTCATGTGAACAGTTTCACTTTGTCTCTGAGAGTGAGACGGGAGGGACTGATAGGACCAAAGAAACTGAACTCAGCTGGATAACAACTATCTATCTCTATCTATCTGTCTGTCTCTATCTGTCTGTCTCTATCTGTCTCTATCTATCTGTCTGTCTCTATCTGTCTGTCTCTATCTGTCTCTATCTGTCTGTCTCTATCTATCTGTCTGTCTCTATCTGTCTGTCTCTATCTGTCTGTCTCTACTCTATCTGTCTCTATCTGTCTCTATCTATCTGTCTCTATCTGTCTGTCTCTATCTGTCTGTCTCTATCTGTCTCTATCTGTCTCTATCTGTCTGTCTCTATCTGTCTCTATCTGTCTGTCTCTATTCTGTCTCTATCTGTCTGTCTCTATTTCTCTGTCTCTATCTGTCTCTATCTATCTGTCTCTATCTGTCTGTCTCTATCTGTCTGTCTCTATCTGTCTGTCTCTATCTATCTGTCTCTATCTGTCTCTATCTATCTGTCTCTATCTGTCTCTATCTGTCTGTCTCTATCTGTCTCTATCTGTCTGTCTCTATCTGTCTCTATCTATCTGTCTCTATCTGTCTCTATCTGTCTGTCTCTATCTGTCTGTCTCTATCTATCTGTCTCTATCTGTCTGTCTCTATCTGTCTGTCTCTATCTGTCTGTCTCTATCTATCTGTCTCTATCTGTCTCTATCTGTCTCTATCTATCTGTCTCTATCTGTCTCTATCTATCTGTCTCTATCTGTCTCTATCTGTCTGTCTCTATCTGTCTGTCTTATCTATCTTCTCTATCTGTCTGTCTCTATCTGTCCTATCTGTCTGTCTCTATCTGTCTGTCTCTATCTATCTGTCTCTATCTGTCTGTCTCTATCTGTCTGTCTCTATCTATCTGTCTCTATCTGTCTGTCTCTTCTGTCTCTATCTGTCTGTCTCTATCTGTCTGTCTCTATCTATCTGTCTCTATCTGTCTGTCTCTATCTGTCTGTCTGTCTCTATCTATCTGTATCTATCTGTCTATCTGTCTCTATCTGTCTGTCTGTCTCTATCTATCTGTATCTATCTGTCTATCTGTCTGTCTGTCTCTATCTATCTGTATCTATCTGTCTCTATCTGTCTCTATCTGTCTGTCTCTATCTGTCTGTCTCTATCTGTCTGTCTCTATCTGTCTGTCTCTATCTGTCTGTCTGTCTCTATCTATCTGTATCTATCTGTCTATCTGTCTCTATCTGTCTGTCTGTCTCTATCTATCTGTATCTATCTGTCTGTCTCTATCTGTCTGTCTGTCTCTATCTATCTGTATCTATCTGTCTATCTGTCTCTATCTGTCTGTCTCTATCTATCTGTCTGTCTCTATCTGTCTGTCTCTATCTGTCTGTCTCTATCTGTCTGTCTGTCTCTATCTATCTGTATCTATCTGTCTATCTGTCTCTATCTGTCTGTCTCTATCTATCTGTCTCTATCTATCTGTCTGTCTCTATCTATCTGTCTCTATCTGTCTGTCTCTATCTGTCTGTCTGTCTCTATCTATCTGTATCTATCTGTCTATCTGTCTCTATCTGTCTGTCTGTCTCTATCTATCTGTATCTATCTGTCTATCTGTCTCTATCTGTCTGTCTCTATCTATCTGTCTGTCTCTATCTATCTGTATCTATCTGTATCTATCTGTCTCTTCTGTCTTCTGTCTCTTCTGTCTGTCTGTCTCTATCTATCTGTCTCTATCTGTCTATCTGTCTCTATCTGTCTGTCTGTCTCTATCTATCTGTCTCTATCTGTCTATCTGTCCTATCTGTCTGTCTGTCTCTATCTATCTGTATCTATCTGTCTATCTGTCTGTCTGTCTCTTCTTCTTCTATCTGTCTATCTGTCTCTATCTGTCTGTCTGTCTCTATCTATCTGTATCTATCTATCATCTGGTTCATTGATCAGAGCAATAACATGAACTGGCTAAAACAGCAGAGACAGAAAGATCAGTTCAGTGACCTCAGAGGTCGTCAATATCACGTCAATATTACAGCCTACTCATTTTATCTCACTTATTTTACTTATTTTATTTTCTTATTTTATCTTTTCCATTTCACTCATTTTATTTTACCTCTCTTCTCATACCTTATCTTCTCTTACTTTACCTTATGTTATCTTATCTCATCTTATCTTACATTTTCTTACTCATAGCTATTAATTGATAATAATTAATTAATGCTAATTTCATTGTTTGCTAACATTAAATTAACTATTGACTAAGTTTAACATTATTGGAACATTATCAATTTACCATTTCAGTATATTTTATTTTAGTTTTTAAATATTATTAATTTTACTGTATTTATATGAATATTTTAGAGCTCCATCTAGATTATAATCTTTCTTTTATTTCCAACCTGCCTGATTGATCCCTTCATTGATTGACAAGATGGCGACTAAACCTGATAATGTTTTCAGCGGCTACTCGTCACGTACTCGTTATTATCTCACCATCGTTTCTGCTGTTGTATGAACGTCGTGGCTCAACGAGGATCTGTGAAGTTTCATATGTTTTCCATCTCATTATTCTCCGGTGGATGTACGAGGTTTCAGTGTGAACCCTGAAGCCTCCAGAAGGCTGCCACAGTGAGGCAGCTAATTTGTCTCCCGGCTGATGAAGCTATTATTAATGTTGTCAAGCTTCACTGCACTGTGATGCACAGTGTATTAGTCACATTACTGAGCAGGTTCCTCAGGTATTCACTGACCCGTCACACACCTCAGTGACAGCAGACATAATCACAGGTATGACACGGTGACGGCGCCTTTAATCAGAGCTGTAAAAGAGACCGAGACAAAGTTCCTGCTTTTTTATCAAATATAAATGATAGTGGAGGGCTCGCCCTCCGCCCCTCCCACAGCCACCAGTTCAATTCCCACCTCTGCCCATATAGAACCAGGTCCATAATCATATGGAGGACGCCCTGGCTGGCAGGTGGAAACCACGCATCTGCAACAAAAGCTTTTCATGGAGCGAGAAAACAGCACGGCGTCCTTTATGAAAACAGATCAAAACAGCTAAAATTAAGAGACTCACATTAAGATGTTAAAGGTCCCATCTGGTCAAAAGTGAGATTTTTACTGCTTTTATATGATAAAGCAGGTTTAAGTGGGAAATAAATACTGTGAATGTATTGAGAAATACACACAGCACATATTCAGGATTTCTGTCCATTTGTGATGTCACAAATCTACAATACATTTATGGTGCCTTCAAAATACAAAATAGGTTTAAGCAAGAAAACCACTTACTTAAGGTAAGGGAAAACTTCATGGTTGCCCTTGTCATGTTGGTCTTTGGCCGTCACCATCTTGGCTCTTGGCTGTCGCCTTCTTGGTTTTTCGCCCTCTTGACATGCACTAAAAAATGAACTTCCATGGCCTCGGCCATTTCTGACGTCAACAAACGCTTCGCAAGTCGTGACCTCTGAGCTTTCAGAAACTTTCCACCTACGAAGTCGTGAGTACAGACAAGTGGGGGGCGTTCATATGGACTCTTTTCATGAACACGGTAAACACAACCAGACATATTCAGACAGACAAAATACGAGTATGAACCTGAAGATTACCATGATATGGGACCTTTAATAAATGCAAAAGTGTTTAATGTAAAGAAAAATGACAATAAAATCTAAACATGTTTCTGTCGAGCAGTAAACGTGATGGAGGCTGCTAATGCTGTCAGGCTTCAGCATTAATGTGGATATGTTCGGGGGGAAAGCCTCGCCCTCAATAAACATGTCATTTCCCCGCTGACATTAAACCACCAACACTGACATCATATAGACGCCGGCGACTACGTGATTAATACTGTCACGTTTTGATTGGCATCGTGTTCACTGATGGTAAAGAATATTTCCACAGAGGCGTGAGTTCAAATCAATCTGCAGACCAGACGAGTGAAAAACCACAGAGAGGCTCGACACTTTCAGTCAAACAGAGGTTTGAAATTAAACATCATGTCAACGCTTGATTGTGAAGCAGCAATGTTACTATCAGTACTGTTACAATCAGAGGTCGAAGAAGTACTCAGATCCTTTACTTAAATGTCCAGTCTAGGATTTAGATCCCCTATTAGCAGAAATGTTATATAATATTAATTTTTTCATTTGTGTATAACCACCTGAAACTGAGGATTGGGGTCCACCATGTTTCGAACAGCCTATTTACACAAAAAGGTGCATAAATGCCACGATGTGTAACGTAAAATAAGCATGGCTTTCTTGATTTCCATGTCTTTCATGCCTCGTATCCTGTACTGACTGCAGTCATACTTGCCAACCTTGAGACCTCAAACACAATTTGAACACCAAACTGGGTGTCGAGGGGTCCTCCCCCAGAAAAATCTTTTAATGAATGAAAATATAATAATAAGTGCTCTGTGTGCTTTAAATCCCATTTTTTATTACTAATGGCTTGCAACGCACCACAGCTGCTTATTGTGTTGAGCAAAGCCCAACGTCGGGCGCTATGTGATGGCGGGTGAAGCTCACAGCATGTGGTGTCGTGAGCATCTCTTTCTCCAGAGAACGACATTAGGTTTAGCTGTTGTTTGAGTGGACAGTCGGGCTTATAGACGCTGTACGGCGCCAGAAACAGGTTGAGATAATGAAGGTGGGAAGGATGGGAAGAAATATGGGAGAACTGTGACCCCGGGAGCAAAGAGAGGACGATGAAAAATAGGAGTCTCGGGCGGGAAATTCGGGCGGGTTGGCAAGTAGTAATGTATCCGACCATGCAGCGGTATGAGAGGACGGAGCTGACCAGTATCCTGTTTTGTAAGTTACGTTAGTGACATTTGTGACGTGACATGTTTTTCTTGACGTTTGTAGTGTGTTACTTGTAGTTGTGTTACATTGTTTCCGTATATATTTTACTTAATTGATTTACTTATTTTAAACCTAGCCATGATGTTTTCCCTTGTCCTACGTGTTTTTCTTGCCTGACCTTTGCGGACATTTGCGTGGCGTACGAATGACATACAAAAAGGCTAAAATGTACTCATGACATGCGTAATGTCGATGCCTACCCGTGAGACCGGAACAACCTGTTCACGTTGTCTCTCCATTCCCCTGCCGGTGCTCAGCCTGCCAGCCAGTCTAACATGGACGCCTGTCCACCCACTCAGAGGACGGCTTTGCTGATGCATCCCAAGATATCGCTTTAGTTCCTTCAAAGGTATAACATTCCAGGGGCTTTATCAGTAGAAATCGAATCTGATGTTAATAACTGTTTTCATTGGTGTATAATCAGCTGAAATTAAGAATAGTTGTGTTTTTGTTAGCTTAGAGCGAGTCCCTCATAGGGAGCTGATCCTCTTCACGGACTCCGCCATGTTGCTCCTCCATGTTTCTACAGAAGTCCAGTCCACAAACCGAACTCTGGCTCTAGTGAGAGATCTTCATGTTTCCGTGTAACCTGAAGGCCACCGTAGTTCAACACGTTTGAGAAACTGTGGTAACGTGAGCAGCAGAGAGCTAAACATGGTGTCACCAGCTGCCGTCTGACTCAGTGTTATTATGGGATGGATGAGCGAGGCCAACGGTCCTACGGTTTTACATTTGGCTGCTCACGTTACCAGTCTTGGAAAGGTAAAACTAGAGTGAAGGTACTGGTATCAGATGAAACAAGAACTGTCATATCCATCTTCAAAGGGGTCCGTTGACCTCTGACCTCCAGATGTGTGGATGTAAATGGGTTCTCTGGGTCCCCACCAGTCTCCCCTTTACAGACATGCCCACTTTCTGATAGTCCCAGTCAGTCTGGATCAAGTCCTAGTCCAGTCAGCACTCTGACACACTGACAGCTGTTGTTGCCTGTTGGGCTGCAGTTTGCCATGTTCTGATTGGAGCAGATTGTTGATGACTGATTTTTGATTGATTTGTGTTGTTATTGATTTGCAGTAATAAATATAAACATACATGTACATAAAGCAGCATATTAGTCCACTAACATGTTGATGAGAGGATTAAATACTGGACTGATCTCCTTTAAGGGACATCATGAACAGATAAAAATGTGCAGCTAATCATGGGATTAATGTTGGACAATCATGTGTCGATATATGTTTGTTGAGTGTGTTGCTGATGTTGCACATTGCTGTTTTTATCATATGTACAGCTATTTGAGACATGCTCTGTGATACTGGGCAATAAACTTTCACTGGACTTGATTACTGAGGCAGAAATCTCAAAACCTGAAAAGAGGAATCCAAATTGGTCTGTGTTGTTGTTGTTGTTGTTGTTGTTGTTGTTGTTGTTGTTTATCTGGAAGAAATGACTCTTTAAAATTTGTCCTCTTTGGAGATGGAGGTCAATATAATTATTATGATTATTATATATATATGTGTGTGTGTGTGCGTGTGTGTGTGTATATATATATATTTTATTCTGTGTGAAAATCATGTGATCATGGAGTTAAAATAAATGAGATGGATGAAATATTGTTTTATCTCATCCTGAAACCTTTTTGTTTTCTTTGTCTCTCTCTGTCAAATAAGTTTCACACATCTGAAATATGAATGTTGATTCCTGGAGGGGTTTAAACACTCGCCTGGTGTTTGGTGTTTCCTGCAGATGGCAGCAGAGATCAGAGAATGAGCTGCAGGCAGACGACAGTTCATAATCAGCTAACATCACATATATGCATTTAAAATCATCGGTTATTATTATTAAAGCATTTCCAATCAAATCCATGTTAAAAGCATTCTTCAAACAATGTGAAAAACATTTACATCACTTTATACTGTAAACATTTCAACATATTACAATATATTGGTTTGCTAAAATGATAATAACAATAATAATAATAATAATAATAATAATAGCAAACTTTATGTATATAGCAAGCTTCACAGATATAAAACCAAAAATACACAGTGCAATTACAAATCATCAGATAAAAGACAATAAATGATATTACGATAATATATATCATTTAATATAACAGGGGCAAACAACAGAACCAGATAAAAATGTATTAATAAAATAGATTTACATTTTAAATAAAATAACTAATAAGAATTTAAGATTTGAATGCATACATTAAAAAAATCATACATTTCATCAATGTTGATTGTTGATACAATATCCCACTGTGCAGTATTTGTTTACTTATTATATCTGACACATAATTTACTTTTGGAATAATATTAATATCAATAGCAATATAATTTAAAATTTTTGCCCAAAAAGTAGAGACGCTATATTCAGAGACAGATTAAAATCTTTTGGAATAAGATATATATTTATGATTTAAATAAATATTAAACTTTATATTTAAAGACTGTGTCTGATAGTGTTTGTTGCAGTATGATGCACTATTGTGTGTAACTGCATACATATTGTTTTTATATGTAAATGTATGGATGCGTTTTATTTTGCTGGGTGTTTCAGGGTAAAGATCCTTAGTTCACAGGTGGGTTTTTACAGTAAATGAACCAGCAGGGAGACAGTGTGGGTGAAGCATCGTGATCTGATGGCTGATACAGGCAGACAGAGGAGGAAGCTGAGCCTCAAGTCGCTCTCTGGTTTATCTGCCGTCTCTCCAGTCGGTCGGATAAACAACACTGCTGTTTGTTCCCTTTACGTCTACTGTAGACACGGCTGCTGCTGCTGTTTAATGCTGCTGCTGCTGTTTAATGCTGCTGCTGCTGCTGTTTAATGCTGCTGCTGCTGCTGTGTGCTGCTGCTGCTGCTGTTTAATGCTGCTGCTGCTGTTGTTTAATGCTGCTGCTGCTGTTGTTTAATGCTGCTGCTGCTGTTGTTTAATGCTGCTGCTGCTGCTGCTGCTGCTGTTTAATGCTGCTGTTTAATGCTGCTGCTGCTGCTGCTGCTGCTGTTTAATGCTGCTGTTTAATGCTGCTGCTGCTGCTGTTGTTTAATGCTGCTGTTTAATGCTGCTGCTGCTGCTGTTTAATGCTGCTGCTGCTGTTTAATCTGCTGCTGTTAAATGCTGCTGTTAAATGCTGCTGCTGTTAAATGCTGCTGTTTAATGCTGCTGCTGTTTAATGCTGCTGCTGCTGTTGTTTAATGCTGCTGCTGCTGTAATGTTTAATGCTGCTGCTGCTGTCACCGTGTTTGTAGTTCAATTATTACGCAGCACCAACCTTCATCCAATTATTATCCAACACACACACAGTCTATTATCATCTCTCTTTATGTGACGGAGCTGAACAACAAGAATTATACACCTTAATTAACCAGCCAACATGTCAGTGTATTTATATTTACTGACATAGATTCAACAATACACCCCCCCCCCCCCCCACACACACACACACACACACACACACTAAAAACATCGTATATCAAACTGTTGAAAACAAAATGTACTGTAAAAAACCTTTTTATGATTTGTTCACATACTATACCGACTTTTTAAAACGTTTTTTAAATACTATACTATGACTTTAATGTTGTTTTCATACTATACTATGAAATTTAATGATATTTTACATACTGTACTTTGACTTTTAATGATTTTTCTTACATACAATATTATGACTCCCTATGTCTTCCAGATCCTAGGTTATGTTTATTTTCCTTTTTCACATCTAATACCTCCCTGTTCTTGATCAGCCTCTTAGTTTCCTTCTTATGGACCGTCAGCTCCTCAGAGGAGGCGCTCCTCGAGGCTGAGGACGTGTGCCTGGAGCTCGGTTTTGGAGTTGGCCAGGATCCGGATCTGCTGGTTCTTCCATTGCTGCTCTATGTCTCTGGTGGTTCTCTGCAGATCCTCGGAGCTCTGGTCCCGTGAAGCCAGCTGGCTCCTCATGTCAGCGTCCAGAGCGGCGAGTTTGGTTTTCCACTCCGCTCTGGGTGAGCTGTAGCTCCTGCAGTTTTTGGACCGCCCCTGTACCGACCCCTTTTGAACCACGTAAAGATTTTGAGTTACAATACTGTAATATCTAACAAAATTTCAATACCACGTTCTGGCTCATATTCACAAAAACATGCACAGTGGATGATAGTAACTGTCACTGATTTCATTTCATAAACTGATGGTGGTCTAACTGCAAATATTTAAACGTATTCAGTGGACTCATGAGGAAACAAAAGTTAAAAGAAGGGTTTTAAATGGCAGGGAAATTAAACTTTAAATCAATAACTACGAGTGATATCTAATATTTAGCTGGTGAGGTGCATTCTGGGTAATGCTGTGCTTGTTAATAAGCTCAGTGAAGTGTATTTGACCTGTATTAACCTCTGGAAGATGAGCAGTGAAGAAGTGATGGTTTGAGGATGTGGATAATGAAGATCTTAACAGACTGATTCATATAACGTCTGCATCCATGTTACTGGTGGCTCACAGGAGTATTTGTTTGGCTGCTGTGACCTCTTTAGTAGTGTTGCTTGAGGAGGTGGAAAGTAGTGATTTTATACTTTATAGACTTTATATAACTTCTCATCTACTTAACCTTTGTAGACAAGTTTTCAGTGAACTCCAATGTAAATGCAA
>CAMQGK010000001.1:8425000-8460000 GCA_947000775.1 Pterois miles
TTTATACAGTCTAATGTCTCCACAGGGAGCTGCTGTGATGTCTGATAATTATCCTCAAGTGACGTCAGCATCAGCTGGGTCTGAAGTACACGAGTATCCACGAGTATACATGAGTATACACGAGTATACACGAGTACACAAGTATGCAGTCAAGACTAGAAAAATCTGGAGGAGTGGCGTTAGAAAGGAGTGAGACCTCTGTAGCTGCTCATTTCTGCTGAAAGCTACATTAGCTGCTAACTAGCATAACACACGACTAAGTGGTGGTTGAGTTGCATTGTGGGCAATGTAGGCAAAGAATGCATGGAATATAAAAGAAAGATGGTATCTGTGGTTCTGCTGCATCGTTTTTTATCCTGTTTCTCTTTTTTTGCTAAACTGCCCCTGTTACATGTTTCTGGGCATTTGCTGCAACGACACACACACACACACACACACACACACACACACACACAGACACACAGTGTTACTCACATACACACACTCCAACACCTGTGCTAATGAAGCTGAGCTGCAGCACACACCGTCCTTGAGTCTGTCAATCAAGTACTCACTAATGGGCCTCCACACACACACACACACACACACACACACACACACAGTGAGACACATACAAACACTCAATAACACACACACACACACACACACTGTGTCACAGCTGTACCTTCCTATTGAGACGAGGGTTTCATTGAAAAGGCTGTAATCTGCCCACACAGACTCTCAACCAGCAGGATAATGAGAGCGACAGGGAGACACCATGCATTTTAACCAAATATGAGATTAAATGAAAGCTTGCAGAGAAATGGAGGAGATATAACGAGGAGACAGGATGATGGACAGACAGATGTCAGATTTAAAGTCCTCACACCGTGAAGAGTGCATTAACATGCTGCCTGAACAGACTTAAAGGTGGAAAACACACAGCGACTGTTTCCACCAGCATTCGCAGATTTTCAGCAGATATCAATCAACTGGGTGAATACAGAAAAAAAGTAATGCACTGTCCACGTAATCCTGAACCAGGAAGTATACAGAGCTGTGGACGCCATGTAGGGAGGAGGACTAAACCACTTCCACCAGGAGACCACTGTTCAGGTCCCGTCTGAAACCAGAAGTCAATTTTCATTTATTTGCCACATCACTTCTGACGTCTAAAGTTATTTTAACCCAAACCACCATCTTTTCCTAAACCTAACAAAGTAGTTTCCTGTGAAGACAGAAGTTTATTTTGAAAAGTCTGTACGCATGTAACGAGCAGAAATTGACACATGTTGCTAGACATTTGTAGAAAAATGCATTTATAAAAAATTACTTTTTGTGAGATATCATGTGAAATGTGAGGCTACGTTGTGCTGGGTCAGCCCGATAATACACAAGGCGTTTAGTATGTCTACGTCTTCCGTACGCCAGGTATCCTGTTTTGGCTGCTAAAACGCTAACGCTAACAGTTAGTGACGTAGGTGGTTGGGTCCAGCACACACAGGACCGTTGTTAACCGGTGTTCTGTTTGTAAGATCCGTCAGTGACGACTGTTTTTTCTTTGACGTTTGTTACGTTTTCCGTACTTGTTTCTGTACGTGTTTCGCTGAGTTTATGTATTTATTTGAGCCAACCATGGCGTTTTCCCGTACCCTAACTAATGATGTAGAATGACCGTGTCATGTTTAAAATTGAAATCACGCGGCGACGTGTTACCTGGCTGCTCTGTGTGTAAAGACGTCTTGCTGGTTTGCGATTGGCTGGCTGGTGTCTGTTGTTATCAATCACCTCAGTCGTGTCACAAACAGGGCGGGACCTCGGCTGGTAAACGACGACGCTCCAATAGATTTTCTCAGTGTGATGGTGCGTTCAAGATATGTTTTTATATATTTTTATCATCCCCCTTTTTTCCATTTTCTTTTTCTTTTTTTTATTCCCTCAGTATCTCTAAATATTTTTATCATCCCTCTTTCCATTTTTTTCATATATATGTATGTGTGCATGTGTTGTTTGTTTATTTTAATTTGCTATATAAATAAAGTTTATAATGAGCTCATCATACTGTCCACTGTCCTTGTGTTGATATATATATATATATATATATATATATATATATATATATATATATATATTTATATATATATAAATATATAAATAAATATATAATATATATATAATAAATATATATATATAATAAATATATATATATATTTATATTTTATTTTAGTTATAGACGTTTATTCATTTTTGTGTTGCCTTACTTGGGGGGGGGGGGGGGGGGGTAGTAATTGGTGTGAGGCCGTTTGGGAGGCAGATGAGAGCAGAGTTAACGAGCTGAGCCTCCAGCATCAATTAACCATCAACCTGCAGACGTGGACACAACAGAGCTGCTGCAATTAAACACACACATGCACACACACGCACACACACACACACACACACACACACGCACACACACACACCTGATTTAAGGTGATGTGTCAGGAGGAGGAAGTTGTTTTTCAGCTTTTCAGTTTTAATTTAGATTCTATAGAAACAGACAAATTAAAAGTGATACAGGAAACGTTAGGAGCTTCCACCTCGTCAAAGTAAAAGCCACGTGTTGTGTTACACTCTGCTGATGATCAAAACATTTTGTGTTGACTTAAACAACAGCAGAGGTGGAAAGTAACTGAGTACACTGGTTCGAGTTCAGGTTAACAGACTGCTGGACACACGGTGTTTCCCGCCCGATGGGACACTGAGCTTTAACCACGTTTGTCCGGGTCAAACTGATCACTGCATCACTATAGGCAGATGAATATTGTTAACAGATTTTTGTTGTTGTGCATCATTTCTAATGCAGATTGCCCTCTAATTGACAGTTGTATACTTATTATATGAATACAAAGGAATGAAACGGACCATTTTGCCGTTTACTGGCGTACTTCTTCTGTCTTTTCCCTCACGGAGGGGAGCCTTTGCCGTTTTTGTCCGGCTCTGCAGCATGAGGGGCATTACATGACGAGGAGCTATCGATCCACCTGATGAGGGCGGCTTCGGCCACCGGTGCACATTTGTTTTTTATACAGAGGAAATGACTTTGTTTTTCCCGCCATGACATCAGTGTTCACGCAGCATCAGCCTCACTTATCCAGCCGGAGAGCAGGCGGTTCACGAGGCAACGTATCAAGAGAGTAAAGTAAAAAATAAACAAAAATTTTACAACATGGCAATGCAGAGAATTTGCACCTGACTGTGTGCATAGTTGTCATTGCAGAAAATTTCATTTTTCACCTTCCCGCACTGCATTTTCACAATTTCACTGGTGAGAAATAGCTTTTAATCTGACATTTCACGATGTATTTTATTGTCCTCAGACTACGGACTGCTTCAATGACTCAGTCAGACACTGTCGCAGCAGTTCATGAACTATTCACGAAATTTAGATTTGTATTGTGTATAAATATGGGTGGCACAGTGGTGCAATGGTTAGTACCGTCGCCTCTCAGCAAGAGGGTTGCAGGTTTGACTCCAGCATGGGGTCCTTCTATGTGGGTTTGCATGTACTCCCTGTGTTAGCGTGGGTTTACTCCAGGTTCTCCGGCTTCCTCCCGCAGTCCAAAGACATGCAGGTGAACTAATGACTCTAAATGTCTCGTAGGTGTGAATGGTTGTCTGTCTCTATGCGTCCTGTGATGGACTGACGTCCTGTCCAGGGTAGTTTATGTGTTGTGTAGAGAAGTTTTTGGTAGTGTGGAGTGGACATGACACTATTTAGGACTAAAATGGATTCGTATCGGACCCAGTGTGCACGGCTGTCAATGCAAAAAATTTGAATGCGGAATTTTCCACCTTCCCGCAGAGAAAGCTCTTTTAATCTGACATTTCAGAAATGATGTTATTGTGCTCCGACTAAAGAATGATTATCTGTCTGCTTCCATGACCTCCATCTGACCTGAGGACGGTTTAAAGCTCTAATTATTACTGCTGCTGCTGAGTTACTGTGGATGAAGGTGTGTGTGTGTGTGTGTGTGTGTGTGTGTGTGTGTGTGTGTGTGTGTGTGTGAAATGATAAGGGCTTGTGGGAGAGATAACAGTTATTATAGCTCTCTATGGACCCCCCCCCCCCCCCCCCCACTCACACACAGGTCAATTTACAGCTAGCAACTGTAGACTTGCTCGCATCCCATCGGACTCTATTACTGTGTGTACTGAGCCGTGGACTGATTGTCCACACACATAACATGGGCATTGTGGGCACAGAAGTGGTATCCACCATGCAAACACACACATGCTGGCAAGCAAAAAACATGCAGAATCACACACAAACACACAGTAACACACAGCATACACAGTCAACAACATGTGTGTGTCGGTGCAGAGGTGAATAAACACTCATAAAACACAGCGTTGACTACATGTAAACCAGTACAATGAAAACACACACAGGCTGCTCTTTGTTCACATAAACAAACATATTTTCTCATCATCATCATTATCATCACGTCGCTTGGCATCATGGGATGCCTGCTCAACCTCCACCGTTAACCTGCCTCCATCAGGAGGCGTTTTATTTTCAGAGCAAGCTGAGAAACGTTCGGTCTGTGGAGAGAAAAGAAGAATAAATTCAACCAACAAACAGCGAGGAGCGTTCACTCATCAGCCGCCGTCTCATCCCTCTCATCCACCACAGCTGTCACATCGCACTTCATGAAATAGCCACAAAATGTTATTTATTAGTCATTTTGAATTTTCAATTATATTTGTTATTTCATGCACACATGAATTTCCCATTTTTTGTAACGGTCAGCAGGAAATCAGTACGCATCCATGTAATCGTGAACCAGGAAGTATAAGGAGTGAGGCACGCTGCACAGGGAGGAGGTCTAAAACACCAGACTTTCACCAGGCGAACGCTGTTCATGAAACCAGAAGTCATTATGTAACCTCCGTACTGAAGTTACGACACTTCCAGAGTTATTTTAACCCAAACCACCACTTAACTTCCATATTTAAGTTACGCCAATTTTGATGTTTTTATAAACATAACCATATTCTTTTCTTAAGTGGTTTTATTCTGAAACAAATGGAGCTGAAATTGACGCCTGCGTCACGTGTTGCTGGACATTTGTAAGAAAACACACGAAAAAATACCATTGTTGAAAGTCATGCTAAGCATCACATTTTGTTTGTCAATTTTTCACAAATCCAATGGAAAACCCAACCAACGAACCCAAACCGCAATCCTTACCTTAATCTAACTAAGTAGTAGTAGTACTAGTACTAGCAGTTACACGAACGAAGGAGGCTGTTGATCAGTCAGTGTTGAGTTATTTGTCATGTAACTTCTGTACTTACATAAAGCCACTTCTGCTGTTATTTCAACTCAAACTACCATCTTTTCGTAAACCTAACTAAATGGATTTCCTTTGAGAAGACTGGAGCAGAATTTGACGTATGCGTCACATGTTGCTGGACAGTTTTCGTAGGAAAAAGCGCTGAAAATACACTGAAAAGTTGTGCTGAACAAAGGGAAATTCATGTCCATTTGTTTAATGACTATTTCACTGTAAGACGGAGTCGGACCATCTGACAGCTCGTGTTTCAGACTTCGTGTCAGCTTTGTGACCTAAACTTGTTGAGTTCAGTTTGACCAGAATTCACAATCATTTTATCCATTTTCTTACTATGCTGTGATAAAATCACATCATCTAGACAACTTAGTTCTGTAATTAGAGTTTAACAATCTCATTCAAAGAGAGCAATTTCACTTTTTCACAAAAATGCAGAGTTTGAGGCTCTTTGTGCACGTCGTTATTTTTAAAGTATATTAACAAGCCAGTAACAAAAGGCCTCCTCAGGAGAAACAGCACTTTTCTCACAACATATGTTCCACTGCAACACTTAGGAATAAATTACCAAACAGTCTTTATTTAATCATCTCGGAGACTGTCGCCTCTCCGTGCTGCCGGTCGCGGCATCGCATCCCCGAACCGCCGCTGTAAAAGGTGACGAGACCAGATGACTGAAGCTCACAGGCTGTTTACCAGATACTGGAAAAACAGCAACATCTGGGCAAATATTCTCCACCGCTTTATGTTTTAGGTACGAATAAATTAAAGTCATCATGCATCAAGTACAGATCCCAAATAAAATGATGATTTGCTTGGTTTAATATCTTTGTAAACTTCAGTCTTTTGCTTATTTTGGCTAATGGTCTCAATTAATTAGCAAATTGTAAATGAAAATGAATAAAAGTCTTCAATTCAAACACAACCAACAATCTGATCACCCAGTGTGAACTGATATAAAATGTTATTATTCTCATTTACACGCAGCAGAGCCACCAAACTAAATGATAAAATATGCTGTTTGCAACATACCACAAATGCGTTTCTAATCTAAAGTCTGTGCAGGAAGGTTGTCATGGTGATGGATGGGTCAAACAAACACGGGACCCATCAGACTGCTGCTCACTTATTTTGTGTCCATAGCTTGAAAAGATATTAAAAAAGATTTCCACTCATATAGATGTCTGCAGTATTTCACTAGATTCTTTAGTGCCGAGCTTTCGGCCTGTCAGACCGTCATCAGTACAAACACTACTCAACGAGGGACAGGCTGGTAGAAATAACCACTCCCACTCTCATTAGTGGTCGTATACAGAGCACCTGTGGTGGTGGTGGAGCGCCACCTCTTTATCAAATACACATAAAAAGAGGAGTGGAACACAGTGAATATAGAAATAGTATTTCACAAACTGCTGATCTACTGGGATTTTCACCCACAACATCTCTGGGTTTACAGAGGACGGTCTGACAAAGAGGAAATATCCAGAGAGCGGCAGCTGTTGATGTGAGGTCAGAGGAGAATGGACAGACTGGTTGGAGATGATAGAAAGACAACAGGAACCACTGCTGTCAGCTAACAACAGGAAGCTGAGACTACAGGTCACACAGGATCACCAAGACCGGACAGCAGGTCAGACAGCAGGTCTGAATGTGGCGTTAACAGCATGGATCCATCCTGCCTGGTATCAATGGTTCAGGCTGGTGGTGTAATGGTGTGGGGATATTTTCTTGGCCCACTTTGGCCCCCTTAGTACCAGCTGAGCATGGTTTAAATGCTGCAGTCTACCTGAGCATCGGTGCTGACCGTGTCCATCCCTTTATGACCACAGTGGACCATCTTCTGATGGCTGCTTCCAGCAGGATGATGAACCAGGTCACAAAGCTCAGATCATCTCAAACTGGTTTCCTGAACATGACGATGAGTTCACTGATCTCTAACGGCCTCCACAGTCACCAGATCTCAGTCCAGCAGATCAGCTCTGGGATGTGGTGGAACGAGAGATTCACATCAGAGATGTGCAGCCGACAAATCTGCAGCAACTGAGTGATGATATCATGTCAATGTGGACCAAAATCTCTGAGGAACGTTTCCAACAGCTTGTTGAAAGTATGACACCAAGAATTAAAACAGATCTGAAGGCAACAGGGGTCCAACCTTTTAGTAGCAAGGTGTACCTAATTATGTGGCCAGTGAGTGTATTTTTACTATAGTTATTATCAGATGAGCATAATGTTGGTGGATTATTATAATTATGGAAAAGTTAATCTAGAACATTGTATTGAAGCCATTTAAATGGTTTTAATGGCAGCACATAATGATACCTGTAGTCCACCACAGATGCTATAAAATCAATAAAAGAGCCATAATTCAACAAAAGTAGTGGTCATTAGTTGGTCATCCATGTTACTTTGTGGCAAATAGATAACAGAAATTCATATTTATGATATAGTGAATTTTGAAAAGACAACAGGAAGCTTAAAACCGCATACAGGACAGATCTGACCGGTGGACCTGACGTCAGGTTGTGGACTGAACTTCAGAAACCAAACAGAGGCAACTCGTCTCTCCTGAACCGACGTGACAGGTTTTAACACGGGATAAAATCACATGCAAAGACTCGTCACCTTTTGCAGTGCCATTCGTTCATCACCATATGTCAAAGGAAATGAAACATGAAAGCTGACAGCTCCAGCGCCGTGGTTGCAGGCGCCGGCGCTCGTCAATATTTACATAAAACTCACCGGGGAAACAGCTAGCGTGGAGGAGCGGGCGCCGTTGTCACCCTGATATTCACAATCATCCGTGTGTGCCCCTGGGTCACGCTGAGAAAATGTGTTTGCTGTAATTCAGAAACTTCAGGACATTGTTGTTGTTGTTGTCGCCTTCAGGAGAAAATAATGAATTACGCCTCCTGAACGTGACTGAATCATCACACCACGATCTGAACATAAAGGTAATGAAAATGGTCAAATCACTGGTGACAATTTAAGCAAAACATCATAAACAGTACGTCAGATTTAATTCAAATAAGTGCATATATGAAATGGTGCAAATGTTCAGAAACACCCAGAAAGACAGTCTAGTATACAGTAGATGATTTTACTTCAGGAAGGCCACAGACAACATGAAGAACATCATGAAATAGCCGTTAGCTGTGTGCTAAATGTCACCTCAGCTAACACAACTTCAACCTCTTAACCGTGTTGGTGATGCTCCCTTTGGAGATACACCTCTTCCTAACAAACAGAGGCCGAGCCAAGTCTGGTGAATGAACCGTGAAAAATAGTCCAGATATACTACAAGTGACATCACTGTCTATTACAGAGAGAGAGTTATACGGATTAACTGTCAGTTACTGTCCACTCAGCCCATAGAAGCCTTTAGCCAGGAAGATCATTTTATGCTAACAAAGTCAATAAAATCGCATACGGCTGAGAAACAATATACCGTATTTTTCGCACTATAAGGCACACCGGATTATAAGGCGCACTATTAATGAATGTGTTTATTTTCATACATAAGGCGCTGTCGTCGTTATCCGAGTTTGGTTTGTCTCTTCGGTCTGGTCGTTATCCGAGTCGGTCTGGTCGTTATCCGAGTCGGTCTGGTCGTTATCCGAGTCGGTCTGGTTGCTGTTACTCAGCTGTTCAGTGATGGTTCCTGCCTTCCTGATCCATTGGCAGATAGTGGAGGAACTGGCCCGGCGTTGCCTCCCTGTCTTGGTGAATGTGTGTTGGCCTTCTGTCATCCAACGCTCCCACGCAGCTCTCAGTTTAACTCTGAACGACCTGTCGACACCGATATCTAGCGGTTGGAGTTCTTTAGTTCATCCACCCGGAACGACGGCGAGCTCCGAAGTAGTTTTCTTCACTTTGGTTCTGACGGTGTCGGTAAGTACCGTAAAGCTCTAACAGTCCATCCAGCGGTGCGGCTTCGTAGCTACCAAAGTCGTAACAAAACACTTTGATTTTTGACGCCCTGTACCACATAAAATTGGTTAGAGGTCAGTTAGCACAACCAGAACTGATACATCAGGTGCACTGGATTATAAGGCAATTATATATATAAAGAAAATTAAAGGATTTTAGTCTTATAGTGCGAAAAATACGGTAATTTGATAGTATCAACAAGGTGGGTTAGCCGTTGAGCTGACATTAACATCCTGGGTTAGCCTTTGAGCTGACATTAACATCCTGTGTTAGCCGTTGAGCTAACATTAACATCCTGTGTTAGCCTTTGAGCTAACATTAACATCCTGTGTTAGCCTTTGAGCTAACATTAACATCCTGGGTTAGCCTTTGAGCTAACATTAACATCCTGTGTTAGCCGTTGAGCTAACACTAACATCCTGTGTTAGCCGTTGAGCTAACATTAACATCCTGTGTTAGCCGTTGAGCTAACATTAACATCCTGTGTTAGCCTTTGAGCTAACATTAACATCCTGTGTTAGCCTTTGAGCTAACATTAACATCCTGTGTTAGCCTTTGAGCTAACACTAACATCCTGGGTTAGCCGTTGAGCTAACACTAACATCCTGGGTTAGCCTTTGAGCTAACATTAACATCCTGGGTTAGCCGTTGAGCTAACATTAACATCCTGGGTTAGCCTTTGAGCTAACATTAACATCCTGGGTTAGCCGTTGAGCTAACATTAACATCCTGGGTTAGCCTTTGAGCTAACATTAACATCCTGGGTTAGCCGTTGAGCTAACATTAACATCCTGGGTTAGCCTTTGAGCTAACATTAACATCCTGGGTTAGCCGTTGAGCTAACATTAACATCCTGGGTTAGCCTTTGAGCTAACATTAACATCCTGTGTTAGCCGTTGAGCTAACATTAACATCCTGTGTTAGCCGTTGAGCTAACATTAACATCCTGTGTTAGCCGTTGAGCTAACATTAACATCCTGTGTTAGCCGTTGTCCTAGTGTGTTCGCTCACTGGCTCTCACTTGTTGTTTTGCACTGAGTCCTCATGAACGAGTTTTCTTGGCTTCACTGTTGTTCTGTTTGTTGTTTTCTTCCATTTGTTTTATTACCAGCTGTTGTTTTGTTTGTTTTTGCTGCATGGCCTCATGTGTTGGACCAGTCACGGTGCACTTGGTCCGTCATGGTGACGCCAGCAGAGGCAGAGTTGTGGAGGGAATGATCATCGGCGGAGGCAGAGCGTCAGTCTATTTTCTGTTTCTGAGAAAGAAACAAACACTCATGCTTCTCAATAACATGTTTGTGTCTGTTTTAATGTTTTGTGAAAGCGAGGTACAGTTTCAGAAAATGTGAAAGTAATTAAGACAAACTGTAAGATGCGGGAGGCATGGCCCGTGACCTGCCGACTGACGCGTTTTTCGGTTTCCTGTGGCGCGTCGCAGCCCCTCCCGCCGCTGCCCTCTGACTACTGTTGTACCTCGCCACGCGCCGCCGTCGGCAAACTTCCCCTCAAAACATTTGCACAACAACATACAACAACGACACCAAGTTTACTGGGAAGAGACGGCGGCTTTTTAGCACTTTGCCGCATCTCGCACACCCCACGGTGACGGGAATAGCACCCATGGAGGGAGGAGGGGGCTGTAAAACTGTAACAACGGGTGGTGGGTGTCAAATCTGTCAGAGCGCTGTTTGTTTGTCTGTGTGTGTGCTCGTCTTTAGTGTGAATGAACAGTGTGTGTTCGTGTTGCATGTGAATAACTGAGAGTAACTGAGTGTGTGTGTGTGTGTGTGTGTGTGTGTGTTTTGTTTGAGGTGTTGCAGAGAGTCTGATCAGTCTGAGCGCGCTCAGTGGCGAGCATGTTGGAGGAGAGAGAGGAGTCACTCTCTGTGAAAAGTCAGACATTTAAATAACAGATTTATTTAATCAGATGATTTATTTAACAGATTGTGTAACTTGGTGTTACTTTGTGTGTTTGAAGGTACTCTGAGTTTTAAATGTGTTTCTGGCTGCGTTGTGTTCCGCCTCCACTAATAAACTTCACCGCAAACAAATTTCAGTGTGAAACTGAAAATCCGCTGAACCGTCTTCCATGACCTTGTTTTCAGCATTTTAACAGTCAAACACAACCGTCAGTATGTCACCGCACATCAGCGTCACGTGCACATTATACGACTGTACATCCTGCTCTCACAGGAAGGGGTACAAATACCACGACTTTACACGGACAATAAAATCAAAAGGAAAACACTGTGAAAAAATGAAGTAAAACACTTAAACAACACAAGTATAGAAAACTCAAATGTCAATAAAAAAAATGTGCCAAATGTTATGGAGGATGGAACTTATCAATATCCAAAATAAATAAATAAATAAATACACAAATAAATAAAAGACATGATAAATAGATATTTGTCATTGAATGTAGTAAAATAATATTAAAAATAATGTCGCAATTAATTGGCATAAATTGATATTTCTGTTTTAATTTGCTTATTATATAAATACATAAATACTTCCATACATTTAAAAATAAATGTAAAATAAATAATAAGTAAATGCAAAATAAATAAATAAATGCAAAAATACATGTAATGTAATGTACATGCCTCTCTCACTGACTCATTGATTACTGATCCGCTGCCTCCCTTTCTGACTCATTGATTATTGATTTATGCTGCTGGGCTGGTCATTTATATCTCTCTTGTAGTTTTTCTATCCACTTACTATATATTACCAGTATATTAATTATATATACATAGAGTAATTTTGTGTCTAATTAGTAGATTATCTGTCTGATCAGTGGGCTGATTCTCTGTGATTGATCACCTGACTCAGTGATCCAATCACCCCCTGACTGAAGGGCAGCCACGACAGGATAATAACCACCGACTCACACAACCACACCGTTGTTGTCACACCGATCTCCATGGCAACAGGTTTGCTTATTGTCTGACCCGCCGTCTCTTCAGCTGAACGTACTGTTCCAGGAGCTGAGACACAGCGTTTGTGTCTGAGAGCGCTGCTTATTTACAGATTTATATGAGAGCAGTAATTCAGCCTGCTGGCAGAGAGGACGTCTTCATTATGGAAGCTGCCCTGGAGCCCCTGAGCAACAAAACAGGGACAACTCAACTTTAAAGAGCAACTCATACAGCAGCTCTGTTTTACCTGACCAAATGAACACAAACACTTTAACACTGGAAACTAATTCGCTTGTTGTAGCGGTGGTACACTACCGCAGTCGTTGTTGCTCTCAGTCGCACAGCAGCTTGTGAAATAGTCACAAAACTGAATGAAAACCAAATTTCATGTTTTTTGTGACGGTCAGCATGAAATCACTTTGTGTGTAATCCACATAATTGTGAACCAGGAAGAATAAAGAGCGGCGAACATCCCATTGGGAGGAGGTCTGGGTGAATGGGTGGATGTAAAAACACCAGACTTTCACCAGAAGACCTCTGTTCACGACCCGTCTGAAACCACAAGGCAGCGTTGACGTAACTGTCATACTTATGTTTCGGCACTTCTGGTGTTATTTAAACCAAATTGCCACGTACCAAAACAACGGTAATGTCTGCAGTTGGGTTTAAGCTGCAAAACCAAATAGGTTTAGGAAAATCAACATGATTAGGGTTAAAATAAGTACATTACTTAAGTAAAATATGTACATGAGCAACATAACAGAAGTACAAACGACACATTGTCATTCCCAGTTGGTCAAATGCTGCCGCTTGGTCGGCACCACTCAGCACCTCCGTTTTCACAGGAAGTTTAGGTTGAGGCAACATGATCACTTAGGTAGGGTTAGGAAACGGTTGTGGTTGAGGTTAACTCTAACCCTAACCCTGAGCTGCAAAACAAGAGTCTGACAGCAAAGTTTCCTGTTTTATCTTTTCTTTTAAACATCTCTTTTGGCTATGAACACAGTCGTCATTTAACTTTAATCCAGTAGCTGTAATTGCTTGACCTTGACAGCGGTCGTCTGAAACGTTCTGGAAGGCAGACAGAGAGAGGTTTGAGGAGTTGCTGCTGTAGGCGGATGATATCTGAAGTCAGTCTGAGCTTGTTTTAAAGCAGCATAGAGCATAAACAGCTCTTTCTATGAGCGTCTGAGGGGAACATCAGTCAGCTGTGGAGGGATCGCTGTGACTCAGCCGTCGGTCTTCAGGAAATCCAGACTCCCACTCTGACGACTCGTCCTGACCCGTCGCCTTTGCTGACCGACTCTACAAAAACAACCTCACACCTCCATGAATGCAGTGGAGGCATTTCTAGTGTACTTTCCTTCATATTATATTCATGTGCTACCAATTTCTTTTGCACTTTATTACATACACTGACGTACTTGTTAAGGTGAGACATTACAGTCAGAAACAACCTTTTTCATGCACTGAAAAGTCTAAAATCCAGTAACTGTTACAACCGTCAGGTCTTAGGTCATGTTATTTCTGTCCTTTCATTTTCTGTGTTCACTTCCTGTTTTATTTTGACATTCTAACATTCCCTCTCGTTTCAGAGCACTTCACTTCCTGCCCTCGTGTTTCCCGCTGCATGAATGATTGACACATCCCTGACCTACTTTTCATCACCGTCCACCTGATTGTCTACCTGTGTCTGATTGTCTAGCCCCGCCCCTGATTGTGTCCTCCTGTTTCTGATTGTCTAGCCCCGCCCCCTGATTGTCTACCTGTGTCTGATTGTCTAGCCCCGCCCCTGATTGTCTACCTGTGTCTGATTGTCTAACCCCGCCCCTGATTTGTCTACCTGTGTCTGATTGTCTAGCCCCGCCCCTGATTGTGTCCTCCTGTTTCTGATTGCCTAGCCCCGCCCCCTGATTGTCTACCTGTGTCTGATTGTCTAGCCCTGCCCCTGATTGTGTCCTCCTGTGTCTGATTGTCTAGCCCCGCCCCTGATTGTCTACCTGTGTCTGATTGTCTAACCCCGCCCCTGATTGTGTCCACCTGTGTCTGATTGTCTAACCCCGCCCCTGATTGTGTCCACCTGTGTCTGATTGTCTAACCCCGCCCCTGATTGTGTCCACCTGTGTCTGATTGTCTAACCCCGCCCCTGATTGTGTCCACCTGTGTCTGATTGTCTAGCCCCGCCCCTGATTGTCTACCTGTGTCTGATTGTCTAACCCCGCCCCTGATTGTGTCCACCTGTGTCTGATTGTCTAGCCCCGCCCCTGATTGTCTACCTGTGTCTGATTGTCTAGCCACGCCCCTGATTGTCTACCTGTGTCTGATTGTCTAGCCCCGCCCCTGATTGTCTACCTGTGTCTGATTGTCTAGCCACGCCCCTGACTGTCCTCCTGTCTCTGGTCAGTCCTCCCCTCACTAGTATATAATGTGTCTCCACTTCCTTCTGGGCCAGTTCGTCTTTGCTCCTTGAGAGACGCGTTGCAGCCTTACTTTGCTGGTGTTTGATCCCTCGTACCTTTTGAAACTCTGCCTGTTTTTTGACCTCACTCTGCTTAACGTTTTTGGATTTGTTTGCCTGCTGTTTTTGGACCTACTGCGTACCGACCCGTTTTGACCATTTAAGATGCTGATTGTTTTGGGAACTACCTGATCTCCGAGTCCTGCTCGAGTCCAGACCTGTAGTCACAATAACCTGAATTAAAGGCCCAAAAAGTGTCTTAAAATTCCACAAAATGTCTTAAATCCAATTTTGGCAGGTCTTAAAAATTCCATAACATTATTTTCATTTCAAAAGAAATGCATTATGTTGCTTTTAAATGTTTTGTCTTTTGAACACGCCGTAACTAAATTATAAAGCGGAACCAAAAGAGAACAGCTGTTCTCCCCGGAGAGGATTTATGGAGTGGGTCGGAGTGGATTTAGTGGGTGGTTGAACCCGGTGCCTGGAAACGCCTGCTGCACCTTTGAAACTTGGAACATCGGGCGTCATGTCTTTGGAAACCATAAAGCTGGTTGTAAAAAAAAAAACACAGCAGCAAATGGCTGCAATCAGCCAGTATTGATCCACGTCGGGATCCAGAGCATCAACTCCAACCGACCTCCAGACAGCGTTTGGAGCTCCACCTCCACTAAAACATGAGCTGATCTGGACTTAAACTCAGTAACAAAGCATCAGTCATGTAGCAGCAACGATCATACTGACCGTCTTCTCTCATATCCGTGGTACTTTCTTGTTAGTATGGACATGAAGTTGGTCTTAAATTGGTCTTTAAAAGTCTTAAAATTGACTTGTGGAAACCTGCAGATAGCCACCATACTCATGGCGATATTCATGAGTATGGTTAGTAAGTATTGTTATCCTCTTCACCTGTAGTGTCCTCAAAATGTAGGAAATTTTACAATCCACATCTTTAAAGGCAGTTTTCTCTAAATGAGTTGAAATCTCCACTAAACCTTCTAGTTTCATTCCATCAACCTTCTAGTTTCATTCCTATCTACTGTATATGCTGAATGTTTTCACAGAGGGGTTTGTTCATGTTTCATAGTCCATTCATAGTTTTCATTTTACTCCTAAAACAGGGTGAAAATATACATTTATACAGCATCTTCTGATTTATGCAGTGATAAGAAGAGATATCCTAAATTCACTCTGTAAAAACCTTTTACTTTAAAATGTCAACAAAATGAAACAAGAATCCAGCGTTCAGATTTCTCTTCTGGAAATGTATGAAAATTATTAGCACATATTTGATAGGATAATGCCTCATTTGCATATTTAAGCATAACATTTCAGAAGACTTGTAATACAAATAATAATAATAACAATAATCACCTTAATGTCAGAAATCAACAGGGGAAGAGTCATCATGTAGTTATTTTCTTTATCTTATTCATAGTATTTTCTGACTGATGAAGTGATGGAGAGTCAGTAAAAACCTTCGTCTCCAGGTTGTCTCTCCAGGTTGTCTCTTCAGGTTGTCTCTCCAGGTTGTCTCTCCAGGTTGTCTCTTCAGGTTGTCTCTTCAGGTTGTCTCTCCAGGTTGTCTGTCCAGGTTGTCTGTCCAGGTTGTCTCTCCAGGTTGTCTCTTCAGGTTGTCTCTTCAGGTTGTCTGTCCAGGTTGTCTGTCCAGGTTGTCTCTCCAGGTTGTCTCTCCAGGTTGTCTCTTCAGGTTGTCTGTCCAGGTTGTCTGTCCAGGTTGTCTGTCCAGGTTGTCTCTTCAGGTTGTCTCTTCAGGTTGTCTGTCCAGGTTGTCTGTCCAGGTTGTCTCTCCAGGTTGTCTCTTCAGGTTGTCTGTCCAGGTTGTCTGTCCAGGTTGTCTGTCCAGGTTGTCTCTTCAGGTTGTCTCTTCAGGTTGTCTGTCCAGGTTGTCTGTCCAGGTTGTCTCTTCAGGTTGTCTCTTCAGGTTGTCTGTCCAGGTTGTCTGTCCAGGTTGTCTCTCCAGGTTGTCTCTTCAGGTTGTCTCTTCAGGTTGTCTCTCCAGGTTGTCTCTCCAGGTTGTCTCTTCAGGTTGTCTCTCCAGGTTGTCTCTTCAGGTTGTCTCTCCAGGTTGTCTCTCCAGGTTGTCTCTTCAGGTTGTCTGTCCAGGTTGTCTGTCCAGGTTGTCTGTCCAGGTTGTCTCTTCAGGTTGTCTCTTCAGGTTGTCTCTCCAGGTTGTCTCTCCAGGTTGTCTCTCCAGGTTGTCTCTCCATGCTGTCGTCAGAGGACATTTGAATGAAATTTAACTTCTACTTCCAGCAAGTAGAACATTCCCTCTGGGGATTAATAAAGGTTCATCTTATCTTATCTTATCTTATCTTATCTTATAAATTGGTTCTGATCATTTGAGGAGGAGACAGCAGTGCTGCTGTTATCCTGGTATAGGACTCTACTATAGGACGTCTTTGTGTCTGACAGATGAAGCTCTGTCGTCAAGAAGTTTAGCGCCAAACCGTCATCTTCTCTGACTCATCTTCATCGTACTGTTTCAGGTCTCTATAAATAAGGACGATTACTACGCTGCACATCTCCAGCCTCAGTGACTCACTGATAGATGGAGATGTTACAGCTCCGTGTGAGATGGTGAAGCAGGTAGATGATGAGATCTGACCGACTGCTGAACGTCACGTCCTCTCAGCCTCAGGCTGAATATTTAATCCCTCAAACTGAGTAAATCGCTTCCTGCAGGTGAATCTGTCACCTGGATTCATCCTGAAGTCATAAAAATGACCCGAATAGACTGACGGATGTCTGATTTAAAGATCGAGTCGATGATTTAACCCGTCAGAATCCTGTCATGCAACGGTTTGTGAAACCGTCATGAAATGAAACGTATTGATTTGAGTGTGTAGACAATTTTAGTTGTGGTGTCAGCACAAAATCGATTTGTATGTAATCCACATAAATGTGAACCAGGAAATATCAGTATATATAGTATATATAGTATACTATAAGTAGTTTTGTCCTCTAAATATAACCAAGTTGATCTATTCCTAAACCTAACTAAGACGCTTTGTTGCCTAATGTTAACTAAGTAGTTTGTGGCCTAAACCTAAGTAGTTTTGTTGCTTAAGATTAACTGGTTTGTTGCCTAAACGTAACTAAATCATTTGTTGCCTAAGATTAACTATGTAGTTTATTGCCTAAACGTAACTAAATCATTTGTTGCCTAAGATTAACTAAGTGGTTTGTTGCCTAAGATAAAATATGTTGAGTGTTGCCTAAACCTAAGCAAGTTGATCTTCTCCTAAACCTCACTAAGCAGTTTTGTTTTGAAATCGAATAGATTAAATTTCGTGATGATTTCACAAACTGCCGTCAGACTGTGTTGGTCAGAAGCCTCAGTCACTAAATTCAAACGTTTTTATAAATTGAGTTTATTTTCACGTCCACGATGATCTTTAATATTCAGGGAGCAAACTTGATCGAATCGAACGTTAATCTGAACAAGAAAGATTTCCATGATTACAACTTTGATATGTGGACTGTTGATAACACAAGAACTGGGAAAATGCTGTTTTCTTGTCTCTAATTAGCATCTTTTTCTCATTTTGCCAATTTAAAGCTTCCAGGAACCCAAAACAATGTACAGAGTCTGTATCAGTAACTGTACAGTAACGGTGACTGAAAATGTCTTGACATTATTTAGTAGGAGACACGGCTGGTATTTGCAGATGTATTTTCATTTCTTTCTTTCTTTTCATTTACTTTTTCATTAACTAATTTCATCCTTGAAAGATTATTATTATTATTATTATTATTATTATTATTATTATTACAAACTGACTGAGTTACATACACCATATGCCACAATTCTGGCATCATCCTTGGTAATAAATGGAAGTAAATGGAGGCAAGGTTGCAGCGTGGGAGGACTGGCAGGAGTGAGTCTTTGTGTATATCTGTGTGTCTCCTAGCAACCAACATAGATAGATAGATAGATAGATAGACAGATAGATAGATAGATAGATAGGTAGATAGATGCAGGAAGATGACGTCCATGTGGATAAAACATGCCTGAAAGCTGTGATTGCTCACTCGTTTCTCTAACTGATATATATGTACGTAGGACCACAGATGTATGAACAGAACTGGATCCAGCATTGGAGGTGGGTCCTCGTTCATTCCTATGAGAGGTACTCAGTGGAGCGTGAGGAGAAAATGGCTCGATTTCCAACTGGAAAAGTACGAATCTTCCAGCGATCTTACTGCGCATGTCCGATGTGTGCAGTAGCACATGACTCGGTCACATGGTCCCAGCTTCACATAGTCCGGGTCTCTTTAACACAAACAGAGACAGGGAAATAACTGGCCGACTGTGGCGGGACTTGGCGGCGTCGGATGCACCGATACATAACGTCCTCTAGGAGGGCCAGTTAATGCCTATGTCATCCAGGAGCTGCCAGACTCTGACCACATGAGGCCGGGCATAGTCCTGGACCAGGAGGAACCCAGGGCCCGCGGCACCAGCGTTAGGTCTGACAGTTGCTCTGAGGATTTCATCTCAGTACCTAACAGCAGTCAGGGCACTGTTGGCTATGACATGGAGGTCTGTGTGACCCTCCAAGGCCTCCCCAAACCATCACTGACCCACCACCAAACCAGTCATGCTGGATGATGTTACAGACAGCATACCATTCACCACGGCGTCTCCAGACTCTTCCACACCTGTCACATGTGCTGAGTGTGAACCTGCTCTCATCTGTGAAGAGAGGGGGGCGCCAACGGTGGACCTGCCAGTTCTGGTGTTCTGGTTTTGCCAATGGAGCTGCAGGGTACTGGACTGTGAGCACAGGTCCCACTAGAGGATGTCGGACCCTCATGCCACCCTCATGGAGTCTGTTTCTGACAGTTTGGTCAGAAACATGCACACCAGTAGCCTGCTGGAGGTCATGTTGTAGGACTCTGGCAGTGCTCCTCCTGGTCCTCCTCACACAAAGGAGCAGATCCCGGTCCTGCTGCTGGGTTGATGCCCTCCTACGGCCCTGTCCAGCCCTCCTGGTGTAACGGCCAAATATCATCTCTTCATCCTCATGATCTTCCATCTATTTGTTTTATTTACCTTTTCATCTTCTTTGTGGCCTTCAGGAAATGTAAAAATGTCAAAGTCTCTCTAGAACCAGTATTTGGTCCGTTCTGGTCTTCTGTAGAAACATTGAGGACGCTGTGAGGAGGATCGGTTCCCAATATAGATATAAACAGCTCAAACTAAGCTGACGAAAACACGTCAGGTTGATCATACACTATGAAAATCTATGCATCACATGCAGTCTTAAAGAAAGTCTCGAGGGACCATGCTATCGACCCAACAGGAAGTCACCCATTTTTAATTTTGTGTGAAATTTTCCTAAAAAATTAATCAGGTCAACATCAAATTTGGTCAGTTAATCTATAGATGTACAGTCTTCACTATGCTAACTTTACACTTCATCCATAAACTTAAACTAAACTTAACTGAGCTTTGCATGGACTGGCGTTTGAGCGGCTTGTTTCACCGTGACGCAGGAAGCTGCTGACTTGACTTCACACGGTCCAGATGTCACGATGCCCGAAGACGTTTACATGAGTTATAGTCATAGCGCCACCTACTGGCAACAGGAAGTTGCATGATTTATGATTTATTTGTGGGCTCCTTCATGGCTGCTTACAGCTTTAATTTATTATTTAATATATTCATTTTTACAAAACTGAAGCATGACTTCTAATGTTTGGGATTAAGATTGGGTAGAGTTTAATGTTCAAAAGTTCACCTAAATCTCAAATTTTAACACAAATGAAACAAATATGAACCCAGAATATTAATAATTAGAAGAATTAATACCAAGTTTCTCTCTAGAAGATCTTCAGTTTATTTAAGAGATTATTCAAAAGGCAAAAACACCTTTAGTCATCTAAAAATGTAAGTATTTAAATTTGAAACCAGCTCTTCATCTCTCCCGTCATCCATCCATCAGTCCAGGAGACTTCCCTCTCCTCCTCCTCCTCCTCCTCCTCTTCAGCCACTGTTGACGTCCATGGCTCTGTCACCCGCATCACCGGTTTCCACGCTGTTCTCCGGTCCAGTCATGTAGTCACTATGGCTCCTCTCATCCCTCTGGATTCACATCCCGTCTCTGTCTGTGTTCTCGCGGCTCTTCGGCGCTTTTTCTCTTAGTTCTGCTGTAGTTAATCAGTCGGACTTTCTGTCTTTGTTTTTGCGCTTTTCTGAGGAGTTCGTGCGTCCGAGCATCGCGCACCTCTCCAGCTCTAAACCCCTCCTCTGGCTGCTCCACCTGGACCCGCCGCTAATTTCCCTATTCAATCACCTGGGCCGTCATTTGTCATCGTCGTGACTCCTAATTGTTTCTTGGCAGCGTTGGAGACCACCGGGGAAAAGGCTCCTATGAGTGCGCCTCCGCTGATCCGTGCGCCCAGCCCGCTCCCGTTCTCTGGGGGGACAAGCAACACCAACACCAGCACTGGGGGAGGAGGAGGAGGAGGAGGTGGTGGTGGAGGAGGAGGAGGAGGAGGCGATGTGATCTCCTTCCACATCCAGATCGGTCTGAGCCGGGAGCCGGTGCTGCTGGACGCCGCGGAGCTGAGCCTCAGTCAGGTCCGGGAGGTGGCGTGCTCCATCGTGGACCAGAAGGTAACCAAGAGTGTAGTCCACCAAGTCCTCATCAGACCCCATAACTCCTGCAAAAGTTGTAATGTGACAAAAGTTAAAGTGCTGCTGACAGAAAGTGTTCAATATCAGTGCATTAATGGTGGAATCTGTCATTTTATATCATACAACTGAAGCAAAATGAAGGAATTTGACCAACAAACGTTTTGAATCTGTCAAAATGTGTCAAACCTGTGAAATTATGCTCAGAAACACAGTCAGTAACGTATGGAAGAAATTCAGATGATAAAATTAAAATCTAATAAATGCAGTAAGCTGAGGAGGAAAACTTTAATAACTTTTGTGAATTGAAGCAGCCTCCAGTCATGGCTGGATGAACCTGCTACGGGGCCCCGGGGCCCCACAGAGCTCCTTTAATCAGGCCCCAGATTCTGTGTGTGGTCGTTTGATTGAACACATGAATGAAGGCCGGTTTAATCTTTATTTCATCACTTTTCCAATGTAAACACACTATAGCAGCCTAGTATGGACCTGGGACACAGCCACAGTCTTCACCTGTTGTCATGGAGACAGCTGAGTTGTCATCATGTGACCTCAGTATTAAACCTTGGTCATGTGATAGATGACGATGTGGTGAATAAAAGAAAACTGGCCATGTGGTTGAAAACTGGGGATAAAGCTATAAGTAGACCTGATGTTCTGGAGGTCCGGAGACGGGCTTTACTTTGCTGATCCAGTCTTGGTTGGAGGAGTTGGTGGAGCTGCTCTGACTGATGCTGTCAGTGATATTCAGTATCACATGATGACGGGCCGGAGGGCTGGTACAGACCACAGAGACTCAAACTGACCACAAAGACGTTAAATGACAACAACGATATGAAAAACGACCATGAAGAGACGCAAAGAGACGCAAAAGAAGCACATCGGGGCGGCTGTGGCTCAGAGGGTAGAGCAGGTCGGTGGTTCGATCCCCAGCTGCTCCAGTCACATCCGGTCGATGCAGAAGCCTGAACTGAACTGAACCATTGTGAATGAGTATTTAGATCAGACACTGATGTGGCACCTTGCATGGCCTTTGATATCAGCGATATCAGCTGTGTGAACGCTGACATGAAGTGTAGCTTTGAGTGGTTGGAAGACTAGAAAAGCACCATATAAATGCAAGTCCATTTATCATTTCACAGAGAGGTGCTGAACAACTACAAAGAGATGCAAAACGACCATAAAGAGACTCATAATGACCACAAAACAACCACAGCGAGATGTGAAACCAGTAGAGAGACTCAAAGCGACTATGAAGAGACTCAGTCGGTCACTGATGGGGTCGCTGGTCTGGTGCTGAAAACTTCTGACGTGAAGCTGACATTTCCCTACATGCAGGGACAGTTGGCTGCATGTGTGTGTGAGTGTAGGAATATTCAATAACATATATGGATGATGAGCAGAGCCACGGGCGATGCCGTCTATAGAAATAGTACCAGTCAATGATACAACATTAACCTCTGTGACCTGCTGGACCCTCGTGTGACCCGCCTCTCCTCCAGCACGCCACACGTTTAACCATCGGATTCCAGTTTGGAAGACGAAAATGAAGTGAAATGTTGAACCCGCCACGTCCCTTCAGTCTTCCCCCGACGCCATGCTGGTCTGGTCTATAGCCTGGAGCCGTGACGCCATGCTGGTCTGGTCCATAGCCTGGAGCTGTGACGCCATGCTGGTCTGGTCCATAGCCTGGAGCTGTGACGCCATGCTGGTCTGGTCCATAGCCTGGAGCCGTGACGCCATGCTGGTCTGGTCTATAGCCTGGAGCCATGACGCCATGCTGGTCTGGTCCATAGCCTGGAGCTGTGACGCCATGCTGGTCTGGTCTATAGCCTGGAGCTGTGACGCCATGCTGGTCTGGTCTATAGCCTGGAGCCGTGACGCCATGCTGGTCTGGTCCATAGCCTGGAGCCGTGACGCCATGCTGGTCTGGTCTATAGCCTGGAGCCGTGACGCCATGCTGGTCTGGTCCATAGCCTGGAGCCGTGACGCCATGCTGGTCTGGTCCATAGCCTGAAGCCGTGACGCCATGCTGGTCTGGTCTATAGCCTGGAGCCGTGACGCCATGCTGGTCTGGTCCATAGCCTGGAGCCATGACGCCATGCTGGTCTGGTCTATAGCCTGGAGCCGTGACGCCATGCTGGTCTGGTCCATAGCCTGGAGCCATGACGCCATGCTGGTCTGGTCTATAGCCTGGAGCCGTGACGCCATGCTGGTCTGGTCTATAGCCTGGAGCCATGACGCCATGCTGGTCTGGTCCATAGCCTGGAGCCGTGACGCCATGCTGGTCTGGTCTATAGACCGCTCTATAATCTCCATTCTTTTGACTTGATTAGGTTTAGGCAACAAACCACTTACTTAGGTTTAGGATTGGATTGCTTATGGTTTAGGCAACAAATTACTTAGGTAGGTTTAGTTAAAGATTGCTGTTTGGGTTAAAATAACACCAGAAGTGCTTTAACTTACACAGGACGTGAACAGCGGTCTCCTGGTGGGGTTTTTGACCCGCCCATCCACCCAGACCTCCTCCCTATACAGCATTCAGCGCTCTTTATTCTTCCTGGTTCACAGTTACATGGATTACATACTGTACAAATTGATTTCATGCTGACCATCATATATTCATGAATCAATACATTAAATGTTGTGACTATTTCATGAACTGACTGCTGTGGAGAATGGAAGACGGGCCTGATAACACATCCATCACAACCTGCAGCTCCTCATGCCAACGATGAATCCAGATCAAATGCAGCTGTGAGGCGAGAGCAACTTCCTCGTTAGATATTTAGATTCAGGATGTAACAGACATGACCAACAGAGCTGGAATCGATAGGAGGTTTGAGACGTATTTGCGAGGCACCTAACATTTCTCTAATGGCTTGCAGTGTGTTTAGCAGCATTTCCCTCCATGTGTGCAGTATGTGAAACTGGAAATCAGTGGTCTGCTCCGGTGTTAGTCAGTGTGGTGACTCACTCCGAGGCTCCGTCACTTCTCGTTGGAAACTAGATGAATTCTGCCTTTGTTCGCTCGCTCGCTCTGCAGGGGTTTGTCTGTTTTTCTGGCTTTTGCTTCATGAACTGAAGCTGTTGCCAAGCGTTCACAGTTAAACCACACAGACAGTGTCAGTGTCCTTATGAATGTGATAGATGTCCTCACATACAACAGCAGAGGAAAAGCAGTGACGACTTTGTGAATGTGAGCCTGTTTTTCTCTCATCATGCTGTTATGAATGTGATTTGTCTCTCAACACCAAATCTGACCATGATCCACAATCTTCTTCTTCCATGTGACACATCGAACTCGCTGTCAATATGCCTGGAAAGATTAATTATTAATTTACCTGTTTCATAATTACTTCTTATTCACTTTATTTTGTTTGTATGAAGCTTAAAATACACTCAATACACCAGTAAATGTACTATGTACGTATGGTACTGCAGGAATCAGGATCGGGATGCATCCTCATGGTTGGGACTGTGGAAGGATTTGGACCTAATGGGGACCAGTTGGAACAGGATCGTAATGTGAACACAGTAGTGACAGTCACAGACAGTGAACGCAGCACCGTGGCTGCTACAGTAACTCTCCTGACGGTGAACTGGAGACAGTGAACGCAGCACCGCGGCTGCTACAGTAACTCTCCTGACGGTGAACTGGAGACAGTGAACGCAGCACCGCGGCTGCTACAGTAACTCTCCTGACGGTGAACTGGAGACAGTGAACGCAGCACCGCGGGTGCTAAAAAAATTCTCCTGAGGGAAAAGTGGAAAAAGAGAAAGGAACACGGGGGGAAAAAAAAAAAAGATCTCCGTGGTGAACTGCAGACAGTGAACGCAGCACCGCGGCTGCTACAGTAACTCTCCTGATGGTGAACTGTTGTCTCAGTTGTCTGTGGCGTTGTCCTTGGGCGTTGTCCTTGGGCGTTGTCCTTGGGCGTTGTCCTTGGGCGTTGTCCTTGGGCGTTGTCCTTGGGCGCTGCTGCATAATCTTGTCAGGGACCTGGAACGTTAATAATCGGTTAACGAGGGTCGGTTATCGGTTAGAACTTTTTAAAAATTAGCATCCCTAACACACACACACATCCACGGTGTGACGTGTCCTTTATCTCCTTTATCTTCATATTCACTAATCGTCTCATTTCAGGTGAAAATCACCTCATTTTCCCACAGTGAGACTTTTACACCTGAATGCAACACACACACACGTACCTGAAACCTGAGAGTCGGGATGCTAACGGCTTGACACACACACACACACACACACACACACACACACACACAGGTTTTTGATTAAAGTGTTTATTAGCAGGTTGTTTTTTCTATAGTGCAGCAGGTCACCGTGACACCTGCTCACACACCTGTGAACCTGCGTGACATCGCTCGCGACATACAACGCTTAACACTTCAAATAGCACAAAATGAACTGATTAACAAGAGGTGTGTGTGTGTGTGTGTGTGTGTGTGTGTGTGTGTGTGTGTGTGTGTGAGAGAGAGAGAAAACAGGTGTAAATGTCCTTAGAGGTTTTCAGAAACTTTCAATGTTTCTCTGATTTTAAAAAATAATCCAAGTTTCACTTCCTCTAAGTATTTGACTCTTTAGTGTAGCTGGGATCCACCTCAGGATGCACCGATACTGCATCAGATATCGGGCCGATACTGACTCCAATAGCTGGATCGGATATCGGTAACAATGGGGCCAATCTATTAAGTTAATTTCAATGTTGATCTACTATATATACGATATTATATACTGGAAATTTAATGAAATTTTGACCAATTTGTTGCTGCATTTAAAAAAGTTGACACCTGAGTTGTAATTCCTCTTAATTTTGCTGATTTTTGAGAAGTTGTTGGTGTCCGATTTATTATTTAAGATAAGATGAACCTTTATTAATCCCCGGAGGGAAATTATTATTTCAATAACAAACGGTATTTTAGCATTATGTTATGTATGTATTTATTACAGTTTGTTTTACAGAGTTAGTAAAGTAACGTTTAGTCTGATGTTTCCTTACATGTAACAGAATGATTCCGGTCACTTCCTCACAGTGAGGCATACAGCTGATTGATAAACATCGGTATCAGATCGGTACTCGGTATCAGTATCAGGACTGAAAAAGTTGGATCGATGCATCCCGAGTAGCTGCTTGCTCATTGGCTGTTCAGTGTTCAGGCCGCTCAGAGCTCTGTTTGTGACATTGCCAAATATTGGACTCTGGTTTTGGATTGTAAAAGGTTTTTGGCCACTTGTCTTCAGTTTTCAGTAGAAATAAGTAGAGAACAGATTATTAAGATAAGATCAGATAAGATATTCCTTTATTAGTCTCACAGTGGAGAAATTCACAACATCAGCTTTTCATAAACCATTCGTAGCTGTCGTAGTGTGGATGGGAGGGTCAGAAAACACCACTTTCACCAGCAAACCACCGTTCATGAACCATCTGAAACCAGAAGTCAGTGTTGATTTATCTGTCACATAACTGCCGTACTTAAGTTACCTTCTTTTCCTAAACAGAACAAAGTAGTTTCCTGTGAATTTTCATCACACCCATCCATCCATCCATCCATCCTGTTAGGGGTCTCGGGGGGTCTGGAGCCGATCCCAGCTGGCTCTGGGTGAAGGTGGGTTCACCTGGACAGGTCTCCAGTCCATCAGAGGACACATAGAGACAGACACCATTCACACTCACACCTACGAGACATTTAGAGTCATCAGTTAACCTGCATGTCTTTAGACTGTGGGAGGAAACCGGAGCACCCGGAGAAAACCCACGCTAACACGGGGGGAATATGGAAACTTGGCCACTGAAGAGCCCCAAGCCAAGGATTCGAACCTGTGACCCTCTAGCTGTCAAAATAATAATTAAGTTAATACAAAATTGTTTTAACGCTACTAATTTCTTTAATGTGTTAACGCAATCAATCGTTCGGAGGTTGTATTGTTTAAATGACGCTCAAATCTTACACTAAATGTCGAGGAAAAGCTGTCCTGTCCGTCTTCAAAGGGGTCCGTTGACCTCTGACCTCCAGATGTGTGGATGTAAATGGGTTCTCTGGGTCCCCACCAGTCTCCCCTTTACAGACATGCCCACTTTCTGATAGTCCCAGTCAGTCTGGATCAAGTCCTAGTCAAGTCAGCACTCTGACACACTGACAGCTGTTGTTGCCTGTTGGGCTGCAGTTTGTTCTGATTGGAGCAGATTGTTGATGCTGGATTTTTCTGTTCTATATTTGTTTCTTGACCTTTTCAGTACTTTCTTTTTATTTTTTGAATCCAAAACCTTGAATCCAAAAGTACGCGGTAAACTCAGTACTGATGCACCTTATTGTTTCCCTGATAAACACATCAGACTCAGTGGGCAATGATTTTTTTTTGGTTTACAAAAATGCATATGTAAAATAGAGTGGTGCAACATTAGATTAAATATTCACCTCATCAGTTCTCTGAAACAGAGGACAGAAACAGAAACTGGCTGTTTTCACTGCAGGAGAAGCAGCAGTTGTAATTAATGACAATGACGACAGCTTTCAAATGAAACTTGTGTTTACAGCAGGGAAAGTCGCCACAGAGGCTCACAATTTAGCCAGCTAGCGAGCAGGTAAAGTAATCAGAGTGTAGAAGCAAAGAGATGAAACTCTGGTGGCGGCTTTTGACAGCAGCTGCTACAAAACATTATTAAATTTATGATATACATATTTTTTATTTTTTGTTATTGAACAGCTAAAAATGTGATCAGTTTGTGATTAATCATGATTAAATATTTGAATCGATTGACAGGGGTTAGGTGAGAAAGCACCATCAGGCTAAAGACTAAAGATTAGATATAGAGTGGAACCTCAGTGAGAGAAGAGAGAATACACACACACAATATATATATATATATATATATATATATATATATATATATATATATATATATATATATATATATATATATATATATATATATATATATATATATATATATATATATATATATATGGGGGGGGGCGGGGAGAACATGAAAAAGCAGCGAAGGTGAAGGGGGGCGGCAGTAGCTCAGTCTGTAGGGAGTTGGCTTGGAGGGTCACTGGTTCAAGTCCCGACATGGACCAAGAACTGAGTGCCCCTGAGCAAGGCACCAAACCCCCAACTGCTCGGGGTGCTTGTCAGGAGCAGCCCCCTCACTCTGACATCTCTCCATTGATGCATGTTTGTGCATGTGTGTGTTCAGGTCTGCATGTACCGTGTATAAGTTAACAACAGAGGGAAAAAAATTGAATTTCCCCTCGTGGGACTAATAAAGGACTATCTTCTTCTTCTTCTTCTTCTTCTTCTTCTTCTTCTTGTGTGTGTGTGTATATATGTATATATATATATATATACTTTTATTCCAGTAGTTTCCTCACACACACCTGCCACCGCTCTGTAACAGTAATAATAAAGCTGTGTGCTGTGTTTTGTCGGTCTGTCGGTTTCTCCTTGTTGCCTGGCAACTGATGATGATTGCGGCTGTGAAGTGTCCTTCTGAGGCCATTATGAGACGCACACACACATAATGAAGCAGAGCAGATGTGTGTGTCATTGTTCTCTCTCTTTCATCTCACTTTTTTCCATTCATGTCTCTCTTCTATTCATCGTTCTCTCCTTCTTTCACCATTTCTTGTTTGTCTCTTTTTTCTGTTGATATTTTATATTTTTTCTTCTTGTCAACATGTTCAGAGTCAAAGCAGCAGCGAAGGTGAAGCTGTGAAACACAGATTTTAAAACACTGACTATGAAATACACTGTACCGCCCCAGTCAAACAGCAGACATGAAACAGCCATGAAATTTAGTGACATAGAGACAAACAAAATTACAAACATGTAATCCATGTAACCGTGAACCAGGAAGTATAGAGGGTGGATGGCTGGGTGGAGGTCTGGGTGGATGGCTGGGTGGAGGTCTGGGTGGATGGCTGGGTGGATGGCTGGGTGGAGGTCTGGGTGGATGGCTGGGTGGATGGCTGGGTGGAGGTCTGGGTGGATGGCTGGGTGGATGGCTGGGTGGAGGTCTGGGTGGATGGCTGGGTGGATGGCTGGGTGGAGGTCTGGGTGGATGGCTGGGTGGAGGTCTGGGTGGATGGCTGGGTGGATGGCTGGGTGGATGGCTGGGTGGAGGTCTGGGTGGATGGCTGGGTGGATGGCTGGGTGGAGGTCTGGGTGGAGGTCTGGGTGGATGGCTGGGTGGAGGTCTGGGTGGAGGTCTGGGTGGATGGCTGGGTGGAGGTCTGGGTGGATGGCTGGGTGGAGGTCTGGGTGGATGGCTGGCTGGAGGTCTGGGTGGATGGCTGGGTGGAGGTCTGGGTGGAGGTCTGGATGGAGGTCTGGGTGGAGGGCTGGGTGGAGGGCTGGGTGGATGGCTGGGTGGATGGCTGGGTGGAGGTCTGGGTGGATGGCTGGGTGGAGGTCTGGGTGGAGGTCTGGATGGAGGTCTGGGTGGATGGCTGGGTGGAGGTCTGGGTGGATGGCTGGGTGGAGGTCTGGGTGGAGGTCTGGATGGAGGTCTGGGTGGATGGCTGGGTGGAGGTCTGGGTGGATGGCTGGGTGGAGGTCTGGGTGGATGGCTGGGTGGAGGTCTGGGTGGAGGTCTGGGTGGATGGCTGGGTGGAGGTCTGGGTGGATGGCTGGGTGGAGGTCTGGGTGGATGGCTGGGTGGATGGCTGGGTGGAGGGCTGGGTGGATGGCTGGGTGGAGGTCTGGGTGGATGGCTGGGTGGAGGTCTGGGTGGATGGCTGGATGGATGGCTGGGTGGAGGTCTGGGTGGATGGCTGGGTGGAGGTCTGGGTGGATGGCTGGGTGGAGGTCTGGGTGGATGGCTGGCTGGATGGCTGGGTGGAGGTCTGGGTGGATGGCTGGGTGGAGGGCTGGGTGGAGGTCTGGGTGGATGGCTGGGTGGAGGTCTGGGTGGATGGCTGGGTGGATGGCTGGGTGGAGGTCTGGGTGGATGGCTGGGTGGATGGCTGGGTGGAGGTCTGGATGGATGGCTGGGTGGAGGGCTGGGTGGAGGTCTGGGTGGATGGCTGGGTGGATGGCTGGGTGGAGGTCTGGGTGGATGGCTGGGTGGAGGTCTGGGTGGATGGCTGGGTGGATGGCTGGGTGGAGGTCTGGGTGGAGGGCTGGGTGGAGGTCTGGGTGGATGGCTGGGTGGATGGCTGGGTGGAGGTCTGGGTGGATGGCTGGGTGGAGGTCTGGGTGGATGGCTGGGTGGATGGCTGGGTGGAGGGCTGGGTGGAGGTCTGGGTGGATGGCTGGGTGGATGGCTGGGTGGAGGTCTGGATGGATGGCTGGGTGGAGGTCTGGGTGGATGGCTGGGTGGATGACGGGGTCTAAAAACCGCTGTTCATGTCTGAAACCTGAAGTCAACGTGGATTTTTTTGTAATTTCTGTGCTGAAGTTACAGAACTTCTGATGTTATTTTAAAATTTAATCCTCATTTATTCCCAAAGTAGTTTGTTGCCTAAACCTAACTAAGTCAATCTTTTCTTTAACCTAACTAAGTAGTTTGTTGCCTAAACTTAACCAAGTCGATCTATTCCTAAACCTAAATCAATGTAACTCGAAACCTAACCAAGTCATTTGTTACCTAAATCTAACCAAGTCAATCCTTTTTTAAACCTAAGTAGTTTTATTTTGAAAAGCCTGGAGCAGAAATTTTCCACACATTTAAACACACACAGATTTAACTCTGTGTGCCGCTGTCACTAAATAATGACACACACACACACACACACACACATCTTTATAAATGGCATCATGCAGCCAGCATGTCCTGTCGTCATGGTGACAGCCTCCTGTCATCCCATTGTGTCCTGTTTGGATGATTTTCATGTTGAAGTCAAACGATTCGGTTTCTTGAAGCACGTTTGGTCAAAGTGAAGGTGGAGTTCTTCTGTCAGTGGTCAGCTCGGTTCTCAGCTGCAGCTCCTGAACGTTTACTGCTCCTAAACTCACTGATGCTATGAACACATTATGTACCGAGTGTTTCTGAGGCCTGTTTCACACATTAAAGCTGCAGATGCACAGGAGGAGCTAATGACATTAACGGGGACTCGGAGCAGCAGCAGGGACCTGGAACTGGCTCGTCGTTACTGTTATTGATTACACCTGGTGCTTCTGCTGCAGTGAGGAAGGTCTGTTAGTTCCTGTCTCTCATGTGGTGCCTTCAAATGTGGTCTGTTCACCAGGAGAGTCCATCTGAACGCCCCCTCATGTCGCGTTCACGATCACGTAAGTGGAAAGTCTCTGAAAGCTCCGAGTTCACGACTTGTGACGTGTTAGTTGACGTAGTGAGAAATGGTGGAGCCATGTTAGTTCATTTATCGCTGCAGAATAAGTTCATATATTGTCATTTTAGTTTATTGGTTTTCTTGGTAATTTTATATGGACAACCTTGATATTCCCATCGGCCTCATCTTCTCCTCTGTCATTATGTCTTTGCTTTTCCTGCATTATGTCAAAGAAAATATATTGATAAGAAGTCAAAGTCAATTGATTGTTCCATGTCAAAATCAGCACCCAGCAGCAGAGCGACACTTTGGACTGAAAGCTACCAGACGGCAGTAAAACGTCCTACAGAGACCCGTACAAAAGTCAAACTACATTATTTTGATTCTGTTCTATTGAAATGGCCAAATATCATAAATTTAATGGTGTTTTGTAGCAGCTGTTGTCAAGAAGACCGCCAGAGTTTTGATTCTCTGCATCTGTTCTCTGTGATTATGTTACCTGCTCACTAGCTTAAAATCAAGATATATTGATTTTAAAGATATGTTTTGGAAATTACATGATTCAAAATAAAATGCTAATTGAACAAAACTAATAATAGAAAAGAATCTGACTGTGTCTGAGCTCTGTTAGCAGGTCAGCAGTGTGTCAGTGTTGATCTCTCGTTTTCAGCTCTGCTGGCTGCAGTAAATACTCACCTCCTCATCCAGCACTGCTTTAAAGCGTCAACGCTCGATTCAGTTTGGGAATAAAACATTTAAAAAGTAGTAGTATATATATATATATATATATATATATATATATATATATATATATAAATATATATATACATATATATATATATATATAATGCTCGCAAAATGTTTTAACAATCGTTCGTAGATAAAAAAAATAGAAAGTCCACTGTATAAATAAAGGAATATCAAATATAGATATAGATAAAAATATATATATATATATATATAAATATATATATAAATATGATAAAATATTCCTTTATTGGTCCCACAGTGGAGAATATATATATATATTAATTATATATATATATATATATATATTATTAATCTGTTTTATCTGTTCTTTAATGGGAGATCAGTCCAGTATTTAATCCTCTCATCAACATGTTAGTGGACAAATATGCTGCTTTATGTAAATGTATGTATATATTTATTATTGGAAATCAATTAACAACAAAAACAATTACTTGAGCATCTAGAATCTGATCCAATCAGAAAATGGTTAAAATAAAAAAACATTAAAAAAATACAATAAAAATTATAATGTTTAATAAATAAATAAGTAAAAATGTTCCCATTTGCTGAGCAACAAGTCAACCTGTTCAGATCTAAAAGACAACAGTCAACTGAGCTTCAGCTCCAAGACTCCATTACCCATGATGCCTTGAGAGGCAGCCAGGGAGCTGTAGCTTAATAATATATGCTAAAGTACATTGTGTACAGAAAGTATTGAACTGAGTTGAACAGAGAGATGGAGGAGAGGATTCAGCCTTGAGTTCCTGCTGCCATGACAACAGGACTAGCACTGCTGCCATGGTGACGGCACGCACACACACACACACACACACACACACACACACATAAAGCTGTATCTGTGAGTGTATTGTTGTTGAGGATCTTATTGAGAGGCAGAGAGGTGAAGGCTGAATGAGTGAGAACATGAAAAGTGACGAGTCTCCTCTTCTTCATGTTCGGCAGCCTCTTCCTCCTCTTCCTCCTCTTCCTCCTCTTCCTCTGTACCGTCTCACATTCAATACTTCCTCTTTCTCCTCATCATTCTATTCTTTCTTAACTCCTTCTCTTTTCTCTTGTTCATCTCAGCTGTAAAACCACAAACCTCCACGTTTTTCATCGTTGTCATTAAAGTGTTAATCAGAGATCTTTTAGTGAACTTATGGAGACGAGCCAGGCTAGCAGTTTCCCTCTGTTTTCAGTCTTTATGCTAAGCTAGGCTAACCACATTTAATGCTGTGTCTCAGTTGACACCTGACTTGTTAATTTTTGATCCATAAGTGTGTTCACGCTGAGCAGCGTGGTGATGGTGCTGTCATATAACAGTCTCAAAGCTGACCTTGACCGTCGCCATCTTGGATCTGTAGCATCTGTAGCAGAGGACCACCCAGCTTGTGGCAGAGATGATATTATCATTTTTAGTAATCATTTTATTCCTATTCTTATTATATTTTATTAATAATAATACTAATAATAATAACAGTGGTATTATTTCTTTAATTATGTATTTTGTGTATTTATGAATGTATGTATTTATATCTATTACTTATTATCAAGAGTAGTATTAGAAGTAGTAGTAGTAATAGTATTCTTTTACTTTTATGTATGTATTATTATCAAGAGTAGTAGTACTAGTAGTAGTATGTTTTTACTCTTTATTTATCATAATTATAGTAGTTGAGTAGTTTTATTTTATTTATGTATTTTTGTATTTGTTTGTATATATGTATTTTTATAATTATCAGTTGTAGTAGTAGTAGTATTTTTTTACTCCTTATTTATTTACCCATTTATTATTATTAGTAGTAGTATTTTTATTATAAGAAATTGTATTTTTTACTTTTTGTTTATTTATTTTCAAATAATGTTTTGTTTTGAATTTTATTCCCAATTCAATCTTTAATCTTTAATCTTTGCCTATAAAGGGGCACGCCAACATTTTAAGGACGTTCTGCGTGTCATCATAGAAATGTGTCACGTCATTACCAAGAAACAGCTGTGGTCAGATTCAGGCAACAAAACCACTTAGTTAGGTTGAGGAAAAACATCATGGTTGGGCTTAAAATATGTTCGTAAACTAAGTAAAATACCTACGTAAACTCAATAAAACACCCAGCTAAACTAAATAAAACACCCAGGTAAACTAGACAAAACACCCAGGTAAACTAAATAAAACACCCAGGTAAACTAGACAAAACACCCAGGTAAACTAGATAAAACACCCAGGTAAACTCGATAAAACACCCAGGTAAACTAGACAAAACACCCAGGTAAACTAAATAAAACACCCAGGTAAACTAGATAAAACACCCAGGTAAACTAGACAAAACACCCAGGTAAACTAAATAAAACACCCAGGTAAACTAAATAAAACACCCAGGTAAACTAGACAAAACACCCAGGTAAACTAGACAAAACACCCAGGTAAACTAGATAAAACACCCAGGTAAACTAGACAAAACACCCAGGTAAACTAGATAAAACACCCAGGTAAACTAGATAAAACACCCAGGTAAACTAAATAAAACACCCAGGTAAACTAAATAAAACACCCAGGTAAACTAGACAAAACAGCCAGGTAAACTAGATAAAACACCCAGGTAAACTAGACAAAACACCCAGGTAAACTAGACAAAACAGCCAGGTAAACTAGATAAAACACCCAGGTAAACTAAATAAAACACCCAGGTAAACTAGATAAAACACCCAGGTAAACT
>CAMQGK010000001.1:8465000-8467500 GCA_947000775.1 Pterois miles
CTGCTAGCTCACAGTGAGCGTAGCTGATAGTCCTACTAGTATAGTATGAGGTAGTACTGCTAGCTCACAGTGAGCGTAGCTGATAGTCCTACTAGTATAGTATGAGGTAGTACTGCTAGCTCACAGTGAGCGTAGCTGATAGTCCTACTAGTATAGTATGAGGTAGTACTGCTAGCTCACAGTGAGCGTAGCTGATAGTCCTACTAGTATAGTATGAGGTAGTACTGCTAGCTCACAGTGAGCGTAGCTGATAGTCCTACTAGTATAGTATGAGGTAGTACTGCTAGCTCACAGTGAGCGTAGCTGATAGTCCTACTAGTATAGTATGAGGTAGTACTGCTAGCTCACAGTGAGCGTAGCCGATAGTCCTACTAGTATAGTATGAGGTAGTACTGTAGCTCAAGTGGCGTAGCTGATAGTCCTACTAGTATAGTATGGAGTAGTACTGCTAGTTCACAGTGAGCGTAGCTGATAGTCCTACTAGTATAGTATGGAGTAGTACTGCTAGCTCACAGTGAGCGTCGCTGCAGTGTAGTCCTCTGCCTCTAACCTGTACTCTGTACTCGTTGTGTCTCAGATACCAGAGTGTGTTTTCTACGGGATGTACGAGAAGATCCTGCTGTTCCGTCACGACCAGGCGTCCGACAACGTGCTGCAGCTGCTGCGCTCGGCGTCTCAGATCCAGGACGGAGACCTGGTGGAGGCCGTGCTGTCAGGTAACAGTCCACCTGAAGGAGTTCAAGGTCTGGGAAAGACTCGATGGATATTTACTGCCTGCTGAAAAACACAAATACTTTGATGTAAAATGTCCTAACACGTGTATAGAACCCGTCACATGATGTGGTCGGTCACCATGAATATACTGTCACTGTGAACGATAACGAAGGGAGGAAAACGGAGGTGAAGCAGCCCCTCAGTGAAAGTGATGATAACGAAGGGAGGAAAACGGAGGTGAAGCAGCCCCTCAGTGAAAGTGATGATAACGAAGGGAGGAGGAAAACGGAGGTGAAGCAGCCCCTCAGTGAAAGTGATGATAACGAAGGGAGGAAAACGGAGGTGAAGCGCCCAGTGAAAGTGATGATAACGAAGGGAGGAAAACGGAGGTGAAGCAGCCCCTAGGAAAGGAAAAAGAAAGGGAAAACGGAGGTGAAGCGCCCCTCAGTGAAAGTGAGAAGAAGGGAGGAAAAGGGGGAAGCCCTGGAGCTACGTTGGTGTTTTGGTCGGAGCTGTAGGGAGTCGAGTATTTGACTGAAGGTGTGAACCGTCACCTCGCTGAATGAATGAGCGTGAAGATGTTTCATATCGTCGTCACCTCCTGGCTGATGCTCTCTTTAACACCACGAAAACACTGTTTAAACTACCATCAGCTGTCTGTGTACTACTCAATATACTACTATATATATGCTGTAAACCACCAGCTCTCTGCGTACTACTTAATATACTACTATATGCTATAAACCATCATCTGACTACAAGAACAGAAGTATTAGTATTAAAATAAACTTGAAGTATCCATAGTAAAAGTACTCATAATGCAGAATAATATATATTATATTTTTGATATATTTGATATATTATATATTTAAATTTGATTAATTATTGGTGTGTTAATGTTTTCATCACTGTAATGTTGCAGCTGATAAAAATGGAGCTACTTTTAATGACTTTACACACCTGTAGCTTATGAGTTCATCCCCTTATCTTACCTTATCCTATCTTATCTTATCTTATATTATCTTTGAAGAGCGGGTTTGAAGTGAAAACAACATCTTGATGCTAAAACAGATTTTGACCAGAATGTGAACGTTTGTTTCTGGACAAAGAAAATAACAAAGAAACAAACAAACACTCAGATATTCAGATTTCGTGGAAGGAAGCACATGTACATTATCCTCAGAATACTCAGCAGATCTCAGTTATTAAACTTTTTGAGAACAATGTTTTTATTATTGATGTGAATGAGAGTGTCATAGAGTTCATAGAGGTCATAGTGTTCATAGAAGTCATAGAGGTCATAGTGTTCATAGAGGTCATAGAGGCGGCAGTAGCTCAGTCTGTAGGGAGTTGGTTTGGGAACCGGAGGGTCACCGGTTCATAGTCCCGACATGGACCAAAAACTGAGTGTGAACTGGTAGCTGGAGAGGTGCCAGTTTACCTCTTGGGCACTGCCGAGGTGCCCCTGAGCAAGGCACCAAACCCCCAACTGCTCGGGGCGCTTGTCAGGAGCAGCCCCATCACTCTGACATCTCTCCATTAATGCATGTATGTGTGTTTCAGGTCTGCATGTACCATGTATGAGTTTAACAGAGTGTAAATTGAATTTCCCCATTGTGGGACTAATAAAGTGTAGAGGTCTTCTTCTTCATAGAGTCTAGAGGTCATAGAGATCATAGAGGTCATAGTGTTCATAGAGGTCATAGAGTTCATAGAGGTCATAGAGGTCATAGTGGTCATAGAAGTCATAGAGTTCATAGAGGTCATAGTGGTAAAAAAAAGAAGA
>CAMQGK010000001.1:8470000-8605000 GCA_947000775.1 Pterois miles
AATGGAGGTAATTTCCTGCAGCAGAATGTCTAATCAGAGCGGTATTCTGCTGGAGGACCACAGCTCGGGGCGACCGGGTGAGTGTGTGTGTGTGTGTGTGGAGAGAAAACGGCGAGAGAGATCGCAGAAATACATGCAGAGAGAGGCGTAGAGAGAGAAACACCATATCCCAAACTACCCATCATGCCTTGCCAAGCCTGCTGGCCAACCACACAAACACTGGGTCCATCTGCGCCCGCTGAGAGCCTCTCATACCTCCAAAACATTTACAAAATACCCACTAACAACCCATTCATTACTCTTTGTCTGTGTGGTTGTGTTTATCTCTCTCTTCTCTCCGTCTCTCTCCATCTCTGGAGAGTCGAAGACAACTGTGGTCAGATCTGTTTAACGTGTTTCAGACTCAAACCAGCAGTGACGGCATCTACTGACTAGTATCCTGATATCTGCTCACTGAGCCTCGCTGGTGTCCCTTCATCACCATTAACACTCACACTCTACTTTATTCAGACTCAACCCCAGACAGCACCTAGAGCACAGACTCGAGGCCCGCGGGTCAAAATAGGCCCGCCACCTCATTTTATGTGGCCCTTGCAAAGAATATATTATGCTTATCATACAACTCTATGCTGCTTTATAGAAGTATGCTGTCCTTAAACTACATATCCCACAATGCATCTTGATTTTGTTACATGAGCACTGAATGATATGAACAAAACCAAAATGTCGGAGAAAAGTTGGAGCAGAGGGAAGGACAGAAAGAGGATCCATGTTAGTGGTTGATGGAGACCAGCCGGTATGTCTTCTTTACTACGAGGCAGTAAAACACTGTCACACCACTGTCATCTACCACATGATCTCAGCTGATCAGCTGCTGATCACTAACAGTTTATACGCCACAGACTGAACGTTAGATCAGAGCTCATTGATCTGTTGGACTAGAGTTCTGCCCCTCTCAACTCCCACCACAAAGTTAAACTAAGCTAATGGAATAAACTGGGTTTGAGGGAAACCATAATGATGTGGCCCAGGATGACACCCCTGGTTTAGACTGAGACATGATGAGCAGCCAGCCGGATGCTGCTGAAGGTATCCCCAGTTCTGCTGTGCTGACGTCTCAGAGAGGCCCACTCTCAGTGGACGAGGTGAGGACGTGACTGAGGCTGTGGGAGGGAAATGCAGCGCACATTTTAGTGCAGTGATTTATTAAAGACAAAGAAAAGTTTACATTTACATCCAGCCAGCGGCGGCTCGGTGCAGTGATTCATTAGCCTGGACGCAGAGGGATGAACATCTCCTGCTGTTACTGCAGCGAGGAGGGACCGCTGTGGACGAGGACCGGGCCGCCGGGAGGGCTTCAGGGCAGGGAGGGTCCACGGCAGCACCCGCCGCTCGTTGAGAAGAGGAAGAACGATACCTGCTTTCACACCTGAGTCTCCAGAAGTCTCCAAGAACAGCAGAAAAAGTCAAGAGTCAGTCAAGAGTCAGTCAAGAGTCGCTGGAGGGGTCTGAAAAGTTACAAAATATAGCGACAGAGTCACTAGGTTGGTAACATGGTAAACACCAGCTTGTACTGTATACCCGCCATCCTCTGTCTCCCTGCGTCCCTTCTTGATGGACAAACACAGACTACCGCCTCCTGCTGGTGTGGAGAGTTATTTCATCTCACGCAGCCACAGAACGTATGCGCTATTTCGCCGTCAGCTGTCGTCTTTGCGATGTGTTCAGATCTGAAAACGATTCGTCCAGGAGAAATTTAACAGGCGTCCTTCGTGGCTGCTCGTCCTCCGATGTTGGTTTGGTGCGTCTGGGTCTTAACAGGTGCAACACAGCTAACAGAGTGTTTATGAAGCACTTTACACGCCCACCACAGAAGAAGAGAAAACACCTGTCCACTGTGGGGGTTTTAAGTTGGGTATGAAAAATATCATTGTGGTATCAGATACTAAGACGTTGCATCAGCACTAATATGTCAAAATAATAAACAATACTCGGCTGATGTAGTCACAAACTAAATGCTGCATCTGAAACTCACCAGTCTGCCATGAACTTAAATTATGATGAGCTGTCAGCTGCTCTTTACAATTTAACTGAAACCAACAACAGATGCTCATGAATCAGAAGAGTATTGATCCCAAACTGCTGCTCAGCTCATTAAACCAGTTCAGAGTGAGAGGTCTGACTGGAAAGCAGCTGTTTTCTACTTCCTGTCATTAAAACCTGAACGTGACTGGACGTCCATCAGGAGGAGTTTGTGTTTGTGGAGCGCTGACCTCTAAACTATCTGAACTAGTAAAACGGAGACGGCTTGGCCGGTTGATTTCCTCGCTGGCGTGGTGGGTCGGCCGGCGGGGCGTCTCGGTGCTGCCAGAGAACCCGACTGAGTCTTTGTGAGAACAGCTGGAGGATGTTTGGGCTCAGATGGATGTCATGGCCGCCGGCCCGGCCGCTCCACACCAGCAGCTTCTCCGCTTTTTGGAGAAAATGGGAAAGAAGTTATTATAATAAATCATATTATACTGAAAGTGTAACTTATGGTGGTTGGTTTTTAATGTTGTAAAGTTATGAGGTGGAAATTTCTCATCACTTTATATCAAAACAGAACATTTAGTTTCCTCTCGGTCTCTGGTGCTTCTGATAAACTGCTGATTGATAATTAATCGACTGGTAGAATAAAACTGCTCTTTAAGGTCTTAAGGCCTTCACACCTCTATCACTATAGGACATGAAACACTATTAGAGCGACTGTCTTGATTCTGAAAAAATACAGAATCAAGACAGGCTGTACTTGATTTCATTTGAGACGTGTCCTCTGTGATAAAGGTAAATGCAGATCCAACTGGACATTCAGCCACTTTCCCAGTAAAAGTCTCCACATATAGTGTAGTTTGGCAGGTTGTCGGCTGTGCGTCTGCCGTGTGTGTGGTGGTGAGTGTGTATTTGTTGGTGGTGTTGTAGCTGTAGCAGAGAGTGTGTGTACAGTTCATTTGTCGGTGAATAAATGCTACGAGGCTACAAACTACACCTCCTCAGCTGGAAGTCCAGAGACAACTTCCTGTATCTGCACCGACTGAGCTGCTCCTCTGAGTTTTTCTCCGCTTTTTAATTCATTATTAATATTTCTTTTAACCAATAGCGTTAATCAGTTAAAATGCTCGACGTTGTTATCAGTGCAACGGTTAATTATTAACATCCTTAGTATATACTTTATATAGTGTATAGTGTCACTGTTTATGACACTTGACACTTTTCGCTGCCAACAACTCAGGTGATGCTTCCAACAGATACGTTTCAACGCCTCTCTGCTCTCACACTGCTGACATTTCCTGTCGTCTAAGGATTTAACTCCTTTCTGAGCCTCTACTTCATGCTTACATTTCAACTGACACTTCACCTTCTTTTGAGGCTTTTATGTCAGTTGGTACTTCGACTCCTTTCAGTGCTTATACATCCCGACTGAAACTCTGAGTTAATGCAGCACTTTTAACTGCCACCTCATCTTCTTTCAGCACCTCAAATTCATAGAAAAAGCTCAAAAGCTCAGGATATCCAACATTGTAAGACTTCACCAATGAGTTTTGAATATTTCAACTGGTTAGATAAACTATATTTTGGTTGAAGGCCTCCCTGACAGAAATGACTAGTTCTCTGGTTGGTGAATTCACTCGTATCCTGATGTTGTTTTGCTTTGTGCAGCGTCAGCCACAGTGGAGGACTTCCAGATCCGTCCTCACTGTCTGTTCGTTCACTCGTACCGAGCTCCGGCCTTCTGCGACCACTGTGGGGAGATGCTGTGGGGACTCGTACGGCAGGGACTAAAATGTGAAGGTAGCGCCTGGTGATGAAGCTCCTGAGAGTGAACATGTTTGGCCATGTAAGTGTTAGCCAAAGAGACAGTGGTTGATGAATGTGCTGATGTCTTTGTGTCCAGGCTGTGGTCTGAACTATCACAAGCGCTGTGCCTTTAAGATCCCCAATAACTGCAGCGGCGTGAGGAGGCGTCGCTCGTCCAACGTCTCGCTGACGGGGGGCTGGTAAACCTGGGTCGTCCCCTGTCTGCTGAGCCCTCACCGCCCCACTACACCGACGATGCTCTACTGGTCAGTACATCAGATACTGTACTCCCTGAACATGACTCTATGGGTATCAAGCCCTGGGCTGCTGAAGGTCTGGTTTCCTTAGACAGACCCAAAATAAATCCAGAACAGCTCCACAACTACCAGGTCGATCAGCCTGATCCTGGTCTCTATGGATCGGTTAGACCCCAGAGGATTCATCCCCAGTATCAGTGACACTGTGACTGTTACTATGTCTGAGTAAACTGGGATGAACCAAAGGAAAAAATATATTTTTATCCTCCCCTATAATGTTTTCTAGATCAGACAATGGAAAACACCATTATAACCATGACGCCATGAACAGAGATGATCTGAATTCATTCAGCTACTCGACTACAGCTGAGCCAAAGCAGGTAGAAACAACACAAAGCTCATAGACTCTACAGAGGTTTAGTCAGGACAGGACCAGGAGGACTCTCCATGTGGACACCTGGGTACCCAGAGTGTGCCAGATGGGTTTTCTAGCTCTAGAAAGTGAATCTGTCTCTGAAACCCTCCTGATATCCACTACAGGAGACTATGTGGACACAGTGGAGCCTTTAGTCATGACCTTTACCCTGTGGATCATCACATCTACCACTGTGCTCAGTAGAAAATCAATAAAATAACTCATAACTCAATAACTCAACTGTATAATTTTGAGTCCAAATGGAAAAGTTTCATTATAAAAATGAAATATGATCAAGTAAAACTAAGATAGTATGTACATTCAATGTAAATATTATAAAAATATTATAAAGTACAAATCCAATTTCTGGTTTGTTGATTAGTAGTAAGTAGGAACTAACATCAGGAAGTTGGAAAATAACATGAACTAAACTAAACATGAGCTGCAGAGTGTGAAACATGCAGGTTGATGGAGGCACAGCTGTTAAATGTGGCGAAGAACACATCACGACTTCTTTGGGACTCAAAACTCAAAATTTAGGATTCGTGATGTGAGTCCTGAAAAGATCTGATAATTATTTGTGACTTGCAAAACAATGACTTGACCTTTAATTCAACTCTGTTAAAATCAGCTTTCAGTGTGTTCAGAGGAAAATAAATAAGATGTGTATATTGATGTTCTTCCAGTAGAACTATGTTTAACTTTATTTCTGTCTCTTGTTCTGTCTCATGTCCAGTCTCCAGTCAGTCCCAGCATGGAGGTGAGTCCCACCAGCTCTGTCCACCATAATACTACTCTGGTAGTAGTCTACTGCGTTTATGTGTCTGGTTGTTAAACAGAGTACACAGCATTTAAAATCTGATACTGATTTCCTCCTCTAATGTTAGAATGAACCGAAGCTCCCGTCAACCCGTCTGATTATTATAGTTTTTAGTGTAACGATGCTTCAAACCTGACTCTCATGTCAACCCGGTGATGACGTGTTCGGTGCACACTGTGCGCAAAGTTTTTAGTAAAAGTGAGGTTTTAGCTTTCTTAGGAGAATATCTCTGTGCACATTTATTAGGCAACTATTGATGTGCAGAATTATTATTATTAATTAGAAATGAAAAACAAAAATTTCACCCATCTCTCTTGTTTGTTTTCATCTGTTAAAGTGAGAATAACAAACAAACAACTCAACATTTCTGACATTTCAAAAATCAATCAGTTCTTTTCAATAACAGTCACAAGCCGTCCATCCATGGTCAGGTTCTTGAGCTGCTGGCGATCAACAGCCGCAGCGACCACCGTAAGCCGGCGCACCGTTCCCAGCAGGGTTTAGTTCAGGTGAGGACGGGGCCATGTCATTAATCTCTCATCTTTAAGGCCTTTGCTGACTAATTTTTCACAGTCAGAGTCAGTTAAATCTCTTTTTGGCCCATTTTGCCTCCTGAGGAAAGACGCTGCCTAATAATTGTGCACACCTTGACGTTGGGTGTCGATCGCCGTCGGCCACGCCGCCCTCATAATAAAGGAATATCTTATCTTATCTTATTACACAAATACACATCACCTGATATGCTTAAATCCAATACAGTTAGGTTTATACAGCTGAGAGTTGGAAAATATGCATAAAAATGATGATATGGTCAAAATACTCACCTGCCTAATAATTGTGCACACAGTAGCGGCTCATGTCTGTCCGTCTGTCCGTCCGTTGTGGTCTAGGGTGGTCTAATAAGTGATTATTTTCAACTTCTTTTTGATATCCGAGGCAGAACTGGAAAAATACTGAAGTTGCAGTAGAAGCTTCAGAGTCGTATGATGGTTGAGTTGTTTGTTCTGGAGAGATAAGAAACAGTCTTGTTCACAGTGATTTGAGCTTTTGGCTCAGACAGCTGTGGGTTTGATGGCTGTGAAGATCTATGTTTGAACCTCCGGGGCCCTGAAATGACTCCCCAGCCTGAATCAGGATCAGCTCTGCAGCCATAAGGCTCACATCTACCTGTCTCTCTGAATAGGAATAAATTACAATTAAACTAAACTAATTAACCATGGAGATTATAATGGAGATGCAATAGGGGATTATTTTTTTTTTAATCCTTGCGTAATATAAAATCCTAAGTTCAAAGACAATATCACCATTAAGATCATAGATTTACGTCAATGTAACTGTGAAATGTGAAGTCTGGCTGTTTCGTTTCCCTGTTCCCTCGGTGTGATCGGAGTCGAGGTGCGTTCAGGTGTGCTGGAAAGCTGCAATTTCTATTTTCCAATAATTTCAGGCACGATATTGTAGTCTTTTGAGAAAATGATCGCAAAGCATTTGATCACAAATTGTTCTTATATTTCCAAAGGTTATTATTGCGTGACGTAATTGTTGAAATATTTCATAATAAGGCACTTTTTGTACTACATACAGTTGGATTATGGACTCTGAAAGCTGGAGGTTTTCCTCACACCTCAGGTTTTCAAAATGGTTTCACATTCATATCGTCTATAAACATCATGAAATAGCAGCGTTTTATAACTGTGTCTGGTTCTGGAGGTTGTAAAAGAAATCAGACTTTTCTTTTGTGTCTGAAGAACAGACGTGAACCTGCAGAGTTCACCAGCTGATTAATCAGGATGGAAAATCAATACTGATTGTATGTCATTGTCTCAGGTAATCAGCTCTGGTCTGGACATGGAGTAATAGTCAAGTCGTTTGTGAATTAATCTGCTTCAGTAAAAATATTTGTTTTTGACTGAATAAGAGTCATGACTGGTCTCCTGATCCCCGTCTGTCCTTGTAGCAGAAGAACCAGTTAGATTACTTCCCTGGTCGAGAGCGGCGCTCCAGCTCCCAGTCGCACATCGGCCGGCCCATCGAACTGGACAAGATCTTCCTGTCAAAGGTCAAAGTTCCTCACACCTTCGTGATCCACTCGTACACCCGACCCACCGTCTGCCAGCACTGCAAGAAGCTGTTGAAAGGCCTCTTCAGACAGGGCCTGCAATGTAAAGGTGGGCCTCTTTTAATACTTTTACATATTATTACCACTATAAAACCTCTTCAGACAGGGCCTGCAATGTAAAGGTGGGCCTCTTTTAATACTTTTACATATTATTACCACTATAAAACCTCTTCAGACAGGGCCTGCAATGTAAAGGTGGGCCTCTTTTAATACTTTTACACATTATTAGTATAAAAAACAGCAGTATTTCCTGCTTCCTTGGTGAATGGCCAAGTACCAGCACTATAATATACCAGTATCCCAACACAGTGTTGAATGGTGTGTAACCTGCTGGGCCCTAATGGCTGCTCTCTCCTTGTTCCTCCCTCAGATTGTAAATTTAACTGCCATAAACGATGTGCTCCTAAGGTGCCAAACAACTGCCTGGGAGAAGTTTCCAAAAATGGAGGCAGGTTTCAACACACACACCTCAACGTGAACCTAAGTCCACAGTTCACAGTGACGGAAACACAAACTACAGGTGTGTGTTTGTTTTGTAGAGCTCCTGAGCCCGGGGGCGGAGTCAGACGTCGTCATGGTGGAGGGTTGCCTTGACGACCACGATGTGGACAGAGGTGGCGGCCTGTTGGATGACATGGACGAAGCGCTGACATCAGAGGGCGCTCTGCTGCTGGAGGCGGGGCCCAGCGACCTCTGCGACCTGCACGACCCCGACCTGGACGAGTCCAACCGGGCCATCAGGTACGCACGCACACACACACACACACACACACACACACACACACACACACACACACACACACACACACACACACAGATGTGAGACTGAGTTGTGTCCCGCCCCCTGCAGCCCGTCCACCAGTAACAACATCCCTCTGATGCGAGTCGTTCAGTCCGTCAAACACGCAAAGAGGAAGAGCAGCAACGTGATGAAGGAGGGCTGGATGGTCCACTACACCAGCAAGGACACTCTGGTACTGCTCCCTCTGTCTGCTCTCACCTGTTTGTCCATGCTTACCTTTCATAAGTGAGTACATTGATGTTTGAATTATTAATTCAAGAGGAAAAACTTACCACTGAGGGAGCAGCATAAGTTCAGATCAATCCCCTTTAATCTCTGCTCCATCAGTGACCTGATGGTGGGAAAACTAAACTTTACTAAAATGAGAAGGTAAGAAGATACAGGAGTAAAATCTAAGCGCTAGCATAGTCTTCCTCGGTGAAACGTGCTGTCGTGGGTTGTGGGTCGTCATCTAACTTCTCGTTTCCTGTTTCCACCTCTTCCTGCCTTCCAGAGGAAGAGACATTACTGGCGGCTGGACAGTAAATGCATCACGCTGTTTCAGAACGACACAGGAAGTAAATACTACAAGGTAAGAGGAGCTCCGTCACCGCCTCCTTCATCACTTATTTAAGGTTCAAATGACTTTCAAATGCTTGTTGCAGATGTCTGAAACTCAGCAGGAAACTCTGGAAACTTCTAGTCTAGGGTCAGCGCTACTGGACTATCATCTGATCATAATCCCAGTTTAACCTCTAGTCTAGGGTCAACACTACTGGACTATCATCTGATCATAATCCCAGTTTAACCTCTAGTCTAGGGTCAGCGCTACTGGACTATCATCTGATCATAATCCCAGTTTAACCTCTAGTCTAGGGTCAGCACTACTGGACTATCATCTGATCATAATCCCAGTTTAACCTCTAGTCTAGGGTCAGCACTACTGGACTATCATCTGATCATAATCCCAGTTTAACCTCTAGTCTAGGGTCAGCACTACTGGACTATCATCTGATCATAATCCCAGTCCAGCCTCTAGTCTAGGGTCAGCACTACTGGACTATCATCTGATCATAATCCCAGTTTAACCTCTAGTCTAGGGTCAACACTACTGGACTATCATCTGATCATAATCCCAGTCTAACCTCTAGTCTAGGGTCAGCGCTACTGGACTATCATCTGATCATAATCCCAGTTTAACCTCTAGTCTAGGGTCAGCGCTACTGGACTATCATCTGATCATAATCCCAGTTTAACCTCTAGTCTAGGGTTAACACTACTGGACTATCATCTGATCATAATCCCAGTCTAACCTCTAGTCTAGGGTCAGTGCTACTGGACTATCATCTGATCATAATCCCAGTTTAACCTCTAGTCTAGGGTCAACGCTACTGGACTATCATCTGATCATAATCCCAGTTTAACCTCTAGTCTAGGGTCAGCGCTACTGGACTACCATCTGATCATAATCCCAGTTTAACCTCTAGTCTAGGGTCAGCACTACTGGACAATCATCTGATCATAATCCCAGTTTAACCTCTAGTCTAGGGTCAACACTACTGGACAATCATCTGATCATAATCCCAGTTTAACCTCTAGTCTAGGGTTAGCACTACTGGACTATCATCTGATCATAATCCCAGTTTAACCTCTAGTCTAGGGTCAGCACTACTGGACTATCATCTGATCATAATCCCAGTTTAACCTCTAGTCTAGGGTCAACACTACTGGACTATCATCTGATCATAATCCCAATTTAACCTCTAGTCTAGGGTCAACACTACTGGACTATCATCTGATCATAATCCCAGTTTAACCTCTAGTCTAGGGTCAGCACTACTGGACTATCATCTGATCATAATCCCAGTCTAACCTCTAGTCTAGGGTTAACACTACTGGACTATCATCTGATCATAATCCCAGTTTAACCTCTAGTCTAGGGTCAGCACTACTGGACTATCATCTGATCATAATCCCAGTCTAACCTCTAGTCTAGGGTTAACACTACTAGACTATCATCTGATCATAATCCCAGTTTAACCACTACTGGACTATCATCTGATCATAATCCCAGTTTAACCTCTAGTCTAGGGTCAGCACTACTGGACTATCATCTGATCATAATCCCAGTTTAACCACTACTGGACTATCATCTGATCATAATCCCAGTCTAACCTCTAGTCTAGGGTCAGCGCTACTGGACTATCATCTGATCATAATCCCAGTCTAACCTCTAGTCTAGGGTCAGCACTACTGGACTATCATCTGATCATAATCCCAGTTTAACCACTACTGGACTATCATCTGATCATAATCCCAGTCTAACCTCTAGTCTAGGGTCAGCGCTACTGGACTATCATCTGATCATAATCCCAGTCTAACCTCTAGTCTAGGGTCAACACTACTGGACTATCATCTGATCATAATCCCAGTTTAACCTCTAGTCTAGGGTTAACACTACTGGACAATCATCTGATCATAATCCCAGTTTAACCTCTACTGGACTATCATCTGATCATAATCCCAGTCTAACCTCTAGTCTAGGGTCAGCACTACTGGACTATCATCTGATCATAATCCCAGTTTAACCTCTAGTCTAGGGTCAGCACTACTGGACTATCATCTGATCATAATCCCAGTTTAACCTTTAGTCTAGGGTCAGCACTACTGGACTATCATCTGATCATAATCCCAGTCTAAACTGTGTCCGTCTCGTCTCTGCAGGAGATCCCTCTGTCAGAGATCTTGTCTCTGGAACCGGCTCAGACCTTCTCCTTGCTTCCTGATGGAGCCAATCCTCATTGCTTCGAGATCGCCACGGCGTCGCTGGTTTACTACGTCGGCGAGCACCTGCAGAGACCCGAGTCATCGGCGAGCGCCGGCAGCATCCTGGTGAATAATACGATTATTTCAACCATGTTCAGGGGTGATTATTAATCAGATTATTGATATTGATGACTCAGTTCATGAGTAGTGGATCTCATTTTAACCCTCTTATACAGAAAAGTCCAGGAGTTTAGTCCAGTGGTTCCCAACCTAGGGGGTGGGCCCCTCTAAAGGGCCACCTGACGGATCTGAAGGGTTCTGAGATGATTAATGGGAGAGGAAATAATTAAGTTCTGCTGCATTATCTTAATATTGTGGACCTTTTATTTTTAATGAAACATTGGATCATTTAGTGTCTTTGGGATTCAAACAGTTATTTAAAAGAAACTATCTGGAAAGGTTAGAGAGGATTTTGATTTGATTAAATTTGATGTTATTAAGCCATAGCAACCAGCTCATCTGCCTGGGGTCCACAATAAGTGAACGTAAACGTATTAAAATACCATATAAAATAAAAAAAAAACAAGAATAAAATCCTTAGAAATAACTAAGTACAGATAAAACAGAAAAGTCTCATCAACATCTGAGACATCTGAGACATGTTGATGAGGCCCAACTGGACCAACTGCTGCTTTCATTTATCAACAAACTATATTTTACAGGCTGAACATACTTTGTCTTTTTTATGTAAAATCCTAAATTGAAAAGTAACTACAGCTGTCAGATAAATGTAAATGTGTGACGTAAAAAGTACAATCTAGTAGAAACATGATCACTTCTGTCCACGTCAAATTGTTTCACTATAAACGTATAATTAACATATTTTTCGCACTATAAGGCGCACTTATTAAATCCTTTAATTTTCTCAAAAATCGATGGTGCGCCTTATAATCCGGTGCACCTTATGTATCAGTTCTGGTTGTGCTAACTGACCTCTAACCAGTTTTATGTGGTACAGGGTCAAAAATCTGTCAGACTGTTTTATTACGACTTTGGTAGCTACGAAGCTGCACCTCTGGATGGATTGTCAGAGATTTATGTGAAGAGACCGAACGGCTTTTTCCTCAACTCTCCGTCCCTGTTGATCTGAGACTCCAAGCTGCCCATCTCACCGACACCGTCACAACCAGAGTGAAGAAAACTACTTCGGAGCTCGCCGTCGTTCCGGGTGGATTAACTACAGAACTCCAACCGCTAGATATCGGTGTCGACAGGTCGTTCAGAGTTAAACTGAGAGCTGCGTGGGAGCGTTGGATGACAGAAGGCCAACACACATTCACCAAGACAGGGAGGCAACGCCGGGCCAGTTCCTCCACCATCACCAGACCAGAGCGCCTGATGTATGAAAACAGACACGTTCACTGATAGTGCGCCTTATAGTGAGAAAAATACGGTATTATAACATGTCTTTTAATTCAATTATTTCTCATATAGATCTAATTTGTATATTTATTATCCAAAATACGGTACAGCTGCTTCAAATGCTTTTCAAAGTACTGTACACATTAAATGACTGTACTGTGTATAATTCAAATACACTATAATACAGCGCAGTACTGTATATGAAATATAGTTATAGTGTGGTTCAGTTAGTCTGTAGTCTAAAGCAGTGTCAGTACGCTGCAGCCTGCTGCTGCTTTTTAACATTCCTGAAAATAAACTGTAGGCTAGTAATGAATAATTTAAAATTAAAACATAAATATTTTTTTCCATATGTTATGTATGAAAAGACCCAACAGGAACTGTGTAATCAGATTACTTGTTTACTATAAGTGAGTAATTTAAACAGTATTCAGAGTGATTGTGCCTCGAGCCTTTAGATCCATAGTGGTTGATCAAACGTAGTAGAAGTATAATAATAATAAATATAGAAGTATATAAACTGGTAATACTGGCTGGTTTCAGGTCAGCGGCGTGGGGCAGGATGTGGCTCGGATGTGGGAGATGGCCATCCAGCACGCTCTGATGCCGGCCGTCTCTACGGGAGTTTCCATCAGCTCTCACCGCAGTGGACACAGTAAGACGCCGCCACCACCACGTCACTGCCACGTCACCGCCACGTCACCATCACCGTCACGTCACCGTCACATCACCGTCACGTCACCGTCACGTCACCGTCACATCACCGTCACCGCCACGTCACTGCCACGTCACCGCCACGTCACCATCACCGTCACGTCACCGTCACATCACCGTCACGTCACCGTCACATCACCGTCACCGCCACATCACCGCCACATCACCGTCACTGCCACGTCACCGCCACGTCACCGTCACCGCCACATCACCGTCAGTGCCACGTCACCGTCACTGCCACGTCACCGCCACGTCACCGCCACATCACCATCACCGTCACGTCAGCGTCACATCACCGTCACCGCCACGTCACCACCACGTCACTGCCACATCACCGTCACTGCCACGTCACCGCCACATCACCGTCACCGTCACGTCAGCGTCACATCACCGTCACCGCCACGTCACCGCCACATCACCGTCACTGCCACGTCACCGCCACGTCACCGCCACATCACCGTCACTGCCACATCACCGCCACATCACCGTCACTGCCACGTCACCGCCACGTCACCGTCACCGCCACATCACCGTCAGTGCCACGTCACCGTCACTGCCACGTCACCGCCACGTCACCGCCACATCACCGTCACCGTCACGTCAGCGTCACATCACCGTCACCGCCACGTCACCACCACGTCACTGCCACGTCACCGCCACATCACCGTCACTGCCACATCAACGCCACGTCACCGCCACATCACCGTCACCGTCACGTCAGCGTCACATCACCGTCACCGCCACGTCACCACCACGTCACTGCCACGTCACCGCCACATCACCGTCACTGCCACGTCACCGCCACATCACCATCACTGCCACATCACCGCCACGTCACCGTCACCGCCACGTCACCGTCACCGCCACGTCACCGCCATATGACCGTCACTGCCACGTCACCGCCATATGACCGTCACGTCACCGTCACATCGCCGTCACGTCACCGCCACGTCACCATCACTGCCACGTCATCGTCACCGTCGCATCACCGCCACGTCAACGCCACATGAATAGTCAATTGATGTTTATTTCTGATTCATGACTAGAACAACTTGACTCAGAGCTGAGCAGCATCTCAGATTAATCTCCAGCTTTCAGATGATGTTCACCACGTCTATGAGACTCTACTGCTGACCTGCTATCTCCTCTAAAGATTATACGACTCCACAACCAACGTCGCTGTTCTGTCTCCTCCGTAACTTTATCATGAACCGCTTCGCTTTATGTTCAGAGAATCTGTTTGGATTGAAATGAATGTAGATATTATTATTATTATTCTCCGGCCTGTGAACGGACGCATTAACATCCCCGTCGCTGCTGAATCCTCCTGCAGACTCTCGGATCCCCTCGAGGCCGTCGACTCCCACACAAAAGCCCTCAGAGATATTTCAGACCTTCTCTGACGTCCAGCTGATCGTGACTAACGCTCCGCTGGCGTGTTCACCTGAAGGAGAGTCCGCCCAAATAATACCGAGTCTCCACCGCCAGAAACAACATCTATCTATATTAACATCTATTACTCACCAGACACAAGCTGCTGGCAACTAAATGGACCACAGTTGGAATACAGTTTCACTAAAATCAGATGTGTGCCTACATTATTGATTATGCTGCAGTTTTCCCTCTGATCATGTTTGTGTGTCGTCCACAGAGGAAGTTTCCATCAGTATCTCTGTCTCCAACTGTCAGATCCAGGAGAATGTGGTGAGAAAACACACACACACACACACACACACACACAGGTGTAATGGTGTGTATACGCAGGTGTACGATATATAAAGCACTTTGTGCTACATTTCCTTTGTATGAAAAGTGCAATACAAAAAGTTATTATTATTATTATTAATATTATTATTATTATACACATCATGGATATTTACCACATACCGTCCTAATATCAGCCAGTGATATGTATCACACTCACCTGCCAACGGAAGTACCACCTCATTTACTACAGTAAAAATAGTAGTACTAAAGTATAAAAATACTCACTCACTCAATCAATCAAGTATGAGCAACAAAATACAATATCAAAAGTAAAAGTACTCCTAACGCAGAGTGGCTGCTGTCAGTGATATACTATTAAATTACTGTATAATTATTATTATTATTTATGTATTAATATACATGTAGTACTTTGATATTGTCAATGAGGTGGAGCTGTTTTAACTTTTTGGGCTTTTGGGCTGAAAACACTTATTATTTTTACACTATTTTATTGTTCAACAGAGGCCATTTCTGTAGAATATGACAACAGAATAGAAATACCTTAGTTTTTCTTGTTTATGTCTCTTTGTAGATGGATGTTTTACTGGCGTCTGGTTGTTGCTTTCAGTCCAAAATGGCGGAAGCGTAGCTCTGCCAATTGACTTTCACTTCTTGGCTATATTTGGAATATTTTTACTGTTTTACCTCGCCATCAGACAGCCTTTCCTGACGGGGAACTGAAGCCATTTATCGCTCTCTTCAAAGCCACCAGACTCCATTCATAAAAACTGTAATTTTATCTCTCACAGGAGCTGCTGGTCTACCGTTGCCTCAATGGCAAAAAGCATAGACATAAAGAGATGAAACTGCCGCCATTTTGGACTGAAAATTCTTATATAATCTTGTCTTGTTCAACAAGGCCATTTCCGTAGAATATGACAGTAGAATAGAAACAATTTAGTCCGGTCATCTCTTTCAGTCCAAAATGGTGGAAGCATAGCTCTGCGCTGATGTTACAATGGATTGAACAATTGACTTTCATGCTTAATATATGTTCATTGTAGATCGGTCAGTTTGTTTGTGTTATTTTGTGACTTTGGGGAATATGAACTAACCCTTTAAAACACCAAAGTCACACAATAACACCAACAAACTGAAGGATGCCACCGTAGACCAGCTACTCTCCTGTGCTGAGAGGTAAAATTACTGTTTTTTATGATGGAGTCTGGTGGTTTTGAGGAGAAGGATGCAACAGCTTCAGTTCGGTGTCTAAAATACGTTTATCTGCTGCTCCCGTCCACAGCTGCTTCCACCATCACAGCCTGTTCTGACGGGGAACTGAAGCTGTTATATTGCTCTCTTCAAAGCCACCAGACTCCATTCATAAAACCAGTAATTTTACCTCTCAGAACACGGGAGTATACATACAACCTCACAAAAAATCCAAACTAACCCTTTCAGTTATTTCCAAACTTACCGCAGCTAGTTGACTCAGCTACTTCTAGCTTTCACATTACTTATAACCTCATTGATTAGCTCACCGTGCTAAGCTACGTCACTGCTTTCTGCTAATGGCTAAGTGGACGTTAACATTTGAGAAAAAGACCCGCCCTTAAAGTACAGTACACAAATAAATGTACTTAGTTAATTTCCACCAATTGGTGGCATGGCTTCAAAACACATCTTTGGCATTTCTGTACTTCAGTTTCTGTTTCTGAGTTTTTGAGGATCAATCGATATATCTGCAGTGAGCTCGAATCAGTCGATATATCAGTGGAGCTCTGGTGTAGAGGATCTGCTCTGCAGGAGAACTTGTTGCTCTGTCGCTTCTGCTGAAATTTCAACGTGAACTTCCTGTCCTGAGTTTAAGAAGATGACGGATGTCTCGCTACACCTCTTCCATCCGATCCTCTCCTGCTTCGCCTTCATTCCTCTGCATTTAACGACTGTGAGGTCGACGCGCATCAGACGCCGACTGTACATTAACATCATACAGATTTTAACACGAGGCAGAAAAGTGTAAACTGCAAAACTCTTTTCATGCAAATGCAGCGCCAGAGAACATCGAGTCCCATTTCCATGCAGACGTGCACCTTTCGCCATCTCCAAGGTGAGCACATCTCCGAGGCACCTCAAATGGAGATTACTGTGATTACTCACTCAGCCAAACGGTTTCCATGGCGACGGCAGATGGTAATTAGGCAGCGCGGCTCCGCGAAGGGGGAGGAGGTTTATAATATTGTATTTCTGTCCTCTTTGCTCGAGGTGTGATATTAGGCTGTCAGCTAACGGGGGAGAAAAGGGAGACGTGATTGCAGACAAGGAGAAAATATTTAGCAGTTTTGGTGTCAAAGCTGTGGCAGATCACTGACGCCGCGTACTTACTCTCAGTGGGCTCTCCCCTACAAAAAGCTCGTCTGAAAACTCCTCCACCAGGTGATGAATTGATGCAATTCCCTTTTTTTGTCGAACCCACTCTCTGTCACCCGGCCTCGCCTTCCTCCACTCCAGCTGCTGCAGCTTTCCATCAGGAACTTTCACAACTTTAACAGCTTCTGGCTTTCGGTGCATCTGCATGTTTCTAGAGGTGGAAAGTAACTAAGTACATTTACTCAAGTACTGTGCGAAGGTTGACCCAGAACCTGTGTCTGGGCGGGTTCAGGTGAGCTTACTAGAAAATATCGAAGGTTTCAGGCCTTATTTCAGGCTGTCAAAGTCAAAACAACAAGAATACGTTAATGCAGTTTGTTTTGCCACTAATTTCTTTACTTCTGAACCTGCGTTTCACCTTTAACTTGAACCGTATCACAGGATTGATGTGAATTTCTGCTCAGAATAGCTCTTCTGTTTTTCAGGATATCAACTCTGTGTATCAGATCTTCCCAGATGAGGTTCTTGGCTCAGGACAGTTTGGCATCGTCTATGGAGGTAAAACATACAAGACAGAACATTTAAACCTGCAGTAGCTGTGGTTCGTTTTGGCCAGTTGGGGGCACCACATTGAGATTTTGACAATAAAGTGAGTAGGAGTGGAAAAAAGAAATCAAAATCACATTTTTTTAACGCCAGAATCAATATTTTTGCTACATCTGAGTCTGTGTGGAGGTAGAAGGAAGTCAGCGCTTTTATTGTGGTAGTCTGAGTAACATGACGTCATATCCGTTCGGTATCCGTCGACCAGAACAAACCTCAGAAAGTATTAAAGGGTGGAGGGTGGGCGTGGATCCGACCTCCACCCTCCATGTTAAATCCAGCCTGGTAAACACTACACATCCAGTAAAGGAGGGAAACACTTTGGAAAAGCAGAGCTAGACATCACGGCTAAAGCTGCACGCTAACTCCGTCACGGACGGGAAACGTCATCGTACGGCGGTAACGTGCGGTCCGGCCGGCCGTCGCTCTCGTCTCCGTGGTCCGACGGGCCGACGCTACGACTGTAGAGCTCCATATACTGACATTTATGTTAAATGCATTCAGACGGCCCCGATGGAGCTGACCATGGATGGATAAAGAGAACGGAGCTGACGGAGAGCTAGAGACCACCTTGGAGGAGTTAGAGGAAGTAGACACCTGGGACTACGAACGCTTTTCAAAATAAGGTGTTAACAAAGGGAACTGGATCTACAGAATCCATCTATGGAAATCAGACTGATGGATTATATTCAGCAGAGTATAAAACATTACATGACCCTGATAAATTAAAAAGAAAATCCCACTAATCTGTGAGGGAAACGTCTTTATTCTTTGATTTCTGGGTTGCTGGATAAAAACTGTAATCAATAATTCCTGATAATGATCCTGATAGATTTGACTTCAGGACGTCTCTGACTACAGACCTGCTGGAAATCAGACGTTTTACTGGATTCATTTAGAGGTTTTCAAAATAAAAGTCCCTAGAAGTGTCTGATTCAACTGCCTTGACTGAGTGTATGAAGACGGCATGTATGACAGTTGATATTCATGTTGATTTGTTTTTCTTTTCATGCAGGTAAACACAGAAAGTCCGGCCGAGACGTCGCCATCAAGATCATTGACAAACTCCGCTTCCCCACCAAACAGGAGAGTCAGCTGCGCAACGAGGTGGCCATCCTGCAGGTCACACACACACACACACACACACCTGTTGGCAGTGAGTGAGACTTCCTGTCGTGAACGACTTCATTACCGTGGCAACGCTGTAGGGGTGTGACATCCTGTTATATTCCAGCGCTGCTCAACCTGGAGAAGCTGCTGCAACAACACCCACCTGCTCGGTCGGCCCTGATCCACTGCTGCCTCGTTTCAGCGTTTCAGCGTTTCAGCAGTGTTATCAGGTCCAGAAAATCCTGAGACAATCAGTCTTTAATAATAATAATAATAATAATAATAATAATAATAATAATAATAAAGTTGTCTGCTTACCGTCCTCAGTTTGGGTCTTTTCACACATGATAACATGTTAAGACTATGGAAAATATATAAAGATGAAAATATAAGATAAGTGAAATAAAATAGTGTTGTGCCCTTTCTTGCATGGATCTCCGCCATCCTGCAGCCATTTAATGTTATTGTCTATGGAATGTCTCATTTGACAAATCAACTTGTCATGTACTAACCCATTCAAAATCAATAAAAAGATTAGAAATAAAAAAATATGTAAAATAAATTTTATACACATATACACTATATGTATGTGTATAAAATTTATTTTTAGTATATATATTATATTTACATGTATATTCTACATGTGTGCTTTATTTAAACTAGATTTCTAATATGTTTATTGATTTGTTTTACATAATAAAAACATACACTTCTCACTGTGCAACAAAGGAGCACAAAAAAGGTGAAACTTAACACAACATATAAAGACACTGAATATAATGTAAGAAAGACACTCAGATCACATGGTGGAAAGGAAAACAAGAAGAGAAAAATTGGGCTTTTATTAATTAAAGAAATGCTCAAAATTCTAATATACTGTATTAAATTACAAAATACTATATGTATATTTAATTTTTAATATGTATTTTTTGTATTTTATGTATTATATTTATATTTTCTATTTATATATGTAAATACATTTTTAAAAACAGAATAGTAGATCACCACAAGGTCTTAGTAAAATTTTCCCCCTCCAGAAATTTCATAAATGCTATATGAATGATATATATATACTGTATATATATATAAAATACCCAGTTCAGAGCATCACTGAAGCTCCTCTTTTGTGGTAATGGATGAAATAATCATAACTAACTCCTTGCTATTATCTCCATGATAGTGTTTTCTTTTGCTATAATTTGTTAATGTGTTGATTATTTTCTTGTTCAGTATATTTAGTTTTTTTACATGATTAGTTTATTAGATTAGTTAGATTAGTATTATTAGATTAGTATTATTTTGTTTTGTTTATGAATGTGGTAAAACTGCGGGAACCTGCGGTACTGTACAGTAGGCAGGTAGGACCAGCATGCACTTGGGTGGGCTTGTGGTTCTTTACCAGAATCAGTTTTCTTTGTGCTTCGTTTATTGGATTTTTCATGGTACATCAGTGACCCTCTGATTTATGTTCTGATATGTTTGACTGTTCTGACAAATGGCCTCTATATATATAAAGACAGTCATTTTCTCTCAATATATAATCATAAATAATGTTTCACAATGATCATTATGTAAAGTTTTATTAGGCTACAACTAATCAAAACTCTGGTTTAGTCTAATTTTTGAGAAAGACTTGCATGTAGAAAATAACCAACAGCAGTTAGCAGAGATACAGATGAAGATAATTTCTCCCCCCCCTTCCTCCTCCTCCTCTTCATCATCATCATCCTCCTTCCAGAGTTTGCACCACCCGGGCGTGGTCAACCTGGACTGCATGTTTGAGACGCCGGAGAGAGTGTTCGTGGTCATGGAGAAGCTCCACGGAGACATGCTGGAGATGATCCTGTCCAGTGAGAAAGGACGACTGCCTGAGAGGATCACCAAGTTCATGGTCACCCAGGTAACACATCTCAGATACACAAAGATGGACCAGCGGACTGCCTCCGGGCCTGAAGCTGGGCGACTCCTCTAGGTCTGTAGAGGTCTATGAGAAAATGATCCTCCTCCTCTCTGATTGATTACCTCAGTAAACATTGTAAACATCAGTTTATGGTCTCAGTCTCTAGTTTCTAGTCTTCTTCAATACAGCAGGATGTTCATTTAGTGAATTATGGCCCATTTAGAGTCAGATAGACCAGAAAGCAGGGATGCTTTAGGGCGGGGCTACCTGGTGATTGACAGGTCGCTACCACAGTGTTGTCCAGTCTGGGAGTTGTCTGTGTTTTTGTCTTACAGCTTCAACCCTTTCACAGTGAGTTTTCACTTCACAAGTTAATTATAACATTTTGGTCACCTGAAAATAGCCAGCGTTGGTTTGTTCTCAGCTCCACCCTCTCGTGTCACTTCTGGCAGCCAAAAACTAAGATGAGACGGCCAAAAAAACAAGATAAAAAAAAAAAAGTTCGCCGATCTTGAGGCTTCAAAACCACAGTACACAAACCGATAGGTGGCGTCACGGTGAATAATGATTTGAATAATATCCAGATGAGATTTACCACACTTTCATTTACACTCAGTAGTTTTGTTTTGGAGGGACAGATGCATTTAACCTTTTAAACATCTGGATAGAATGAGTCTCTAACCTCCTCCAGAGGTGGTCAGTTGAAATCAAACGTTCTATTAAATTTGCTCGTCCCACAGAGTTCCAGCTGAAACTGAGTGATTTAATGACATTGTGACCTTCCCTCTTTCCATCAGATCCTGGTGGCTTTGCGTCACCTCCACTTCAAAAACATCGTCCACTGTGATCTGAAGCCTGAAAACGTCCTGCTGGCGTCTGCAGATGCATTTCCACAGGTACTGTGTGGTCAGACCAGCTGCCTCGTTGAGTCGTTATGATGTGACTTTGTTGTATTTATTTACAGTAGTCTGAGAGAAGGTTATGTGGCTTTGTCAGAAGATTGTGTAATAATTTTAACACTTAATTCATACTAAATACTCTGAGTTGGTGTGAAAACATCTTTAAATATCAACCAGAATCATATGTAATGTTTTCACGGATTCTCCACCACTTTAGACTGGAATATTTGGCTCAAGATTTGACATTTTTGAAATTATGTGTTGAAAAATATGCCTGCTGGGACTGGGTTTCAGCCTTTATATAAGAGCAGAGAAGACACGAATCATGGGAAAAGTGTAAAGGTTCAGTAATAACAGGTCTGAACTCAAATGCTAAACCCAAAATGGCTGCATCGCTGAGGAAAACAGGCATTTCCAGACCAAACAGTTCGGAGGATTCCCGGAGAGGATCTGCCTCAACAGCTGTATCTCTGTTTGTCTTAGCAGCAGCAATAGGAACGCTGACGAGACGTAAACCGGCGTCACATGCATCCATCTCCGGCTAGTTCACTATGTTCCACGAGCTCCCTTAGCTTCTTTAATTATATAAGGAGAAATCAACAACTCTGTTGTCAATAATCATACCATATAGCCATTTCAGTTCAAATCGGCATCTTGGGCCCAGTGGGTGTGCTTTGTGCTACTAGGTTAGCCTTTATTCTACTGGGTTAGCCTTTATTCTCCTGGGTTAGCCTTTGTGCTACTAGGTTAGCCTTTATTCTACTGGGTTAGCCTTTATTCTCCTGGGTTAGCCTTTGTGCTACTAGGTTAGCCTTTATTCTACTGGGTTAGCCTTTATTCTACTGGGTTAGCCTTTATTCTCCTGGGTTAGCCTTTGTGCTACTATGCTAGCCTTTGCGCTACTAGGTTAGCCTTTATTCTCCTGGGTTAGCCTTTGTGCTACTGGGTTAGCCTTTATTCTTCTGGATTAGCCTTTGTGCTACTGGGTTAGCCATTATTCTCCTGGGTTAGCCTTTGTGCTACTACACTAGCCTTTGTGCTACTGGGTTAGCCTTTATTCTTCTGGGTTAGCCTTTGTGCTACTGGGTTAGCCTTTATTCTCCTGGGTTAGCCTTTGTGCTACTACACTAGCCTTTGTGCTACTATGCTAGCCTTTGCGCCACTAGGTTAGCCTTTATTCTCCTGGGTTAGCCTTTGTGCTACTGGGTTAGCCTTTATTCTTCTGGATTAGCCTTTGTGCTACTGGGTTAGCCATTATTCTCCTGGGTTAGCCTTTGTGCTACTACACTAGCCTTTGTGCTACTGGGTTAGCCTTTATTCTCCTGGGTTAGCCTTTGTGCTACTGGCTTAGCCTTTATTCTTCTGGGTTAGCCTTTGTGCTACTACACTAGCCTTTGTGCTACTATGCTAGCCTTTGCGCTACTAGGTTAGCCTTTATTCTTCTGGGTTAGCCTTTGTGCTAGTGCGTTAGCGCGCAGTGTCTCTCACTTGTTCTTTGGTTCAGTGGGTGTATACTCATGAACAAGTTAGCTTCTGGACTTCACTGCCTATTTGTTTGTGTTTTCTTCCATTTTTTTTCATTTGAGCTGTTTGTATTTTGTGTCATCTGTTGTTTACACAGCTGATGTTTTTTTTTATGTGTGTGTGCGTGTGTGTGTGTGTGTATGTACACAAAGTATAGGCTACACAATAGGCTGCACATAGAGCAAAGAGGTAGAAAAAGAAGATCCATTAGCAGACAGTCCATTAGCTTTCAGTGCAACTATTAGCAGCTTTCTGCAGTTTACAGGCTCCTCTCCAGAAATAGCTGTTAGTGTCAGACAGACTGTTAGCTGTTTTCTGTAATGATGCATCAGGCTGGCTGTTGGGCTCACACTGCTATCCCAAATATCAGGAAACAAACAGATACTGAGAGGTATCTCAGTACTAGAGGTACTGCTGCATCAGCGTTAGCTTTGGAGCAAGCTAGCTAGCTAGGTGAGTGCCAGCTAATGAACATATGAAGAAACAGTCTGACATTCAGTGAAATCATTGTCTGTGTCAATCATCATCATCAATCATCAAAATCAATCATCTGTCTGAGTCAGATGAGAAGAAGGTTATCGGGATCTGCGTGTCCAGTACAGAGAAAGGTCCAGGATGTGTTTAGCCTATCTTAGCATAAAGACTGGAAGCAGGGGGAAACTGCTAGCCTAGCTCCACCAAAAGAGAAAAACAAAATCTGAAAATTGACTATACAGCAATCTATCAAAAAACACTCCAGCACGAGTAAACTGCTTTGTCAGGAGGAGAGTGGACAGCAGCGCCGGAGTCGGACCTTCAGTTAGTGGCTGTAGCACTGGACCACTCCGAGTCCCCACCAGATCATTACATTTTCTGTTCTTGCCCGGGCAAGATGTAGTGTTGTCGCTGACCACCAGCTCGTTGTTAATAGACCCTTGTTGTGTCAACATCATGATGACATCATGGTGTTAGCTGGAGGCTAAGCAAAGGAATGACTGGAGGCTAACACTAGCAGTGGGCTAAAGCTCCACATCTAAAATGTCATCTTGCTGTTGTTGGCTGCCAGAATCCAGATATCACAACAATTGAGATGATAAACTGTGATTGGAGGATCTAAAGAGCTACAATATCTAGAGACAGACAAGCTAGCTAGCTAACAAGCCAGTTCTAGAGACAAGCTAGCTAGCTAGCGTTATCCAGCCGTCTCCTCCTCCAGCAGCGTAGCGGTCGGCTAATCTGGTCTCATTGGTTAATGTTAACTTTCTCCACTAACTCTGGTGATCCTGGAGAGAGAGAGACAGGACAGACTGAGAGAGACTAGGATTTTCTTCAGACATTGTTAAAAACAAGACAACAATACTAGCTAGCCAGCGTTAGCTAACGTGTTCAGAGAATTATTCTGCCTCCACTTAACGCTCCGCCCACTAAATACGTCACCATGGTTACTAACAGAGAAAGGGGTCAACAAGACATTGTCATGTCATGAAACAGTTTTAAGTAACAGACCTCCATCCTCTTGTTTCAGGTGAAGCTGTGTGACTTCGGCTTTGCTCGAATCATCGGCGAGAAGTCATTCAGGCGTTCGGTGGTCGGCACGCCGGCGTATCTCGCCCCCGAGGTCCTGAGGAATAAAGGCTACAACCGTTCTCTGGACATGTGGTCGGTCGGAGTCATCATCTACGTCAGGTAGCAAACTCACCTGACGGATTATTTCAGTCTCAGTTTAGCTTCCACATTATTTTTTCATTTCTAACTTGCTTTTTTTAGAATAGAATTTTATCGTCCTCATCTTCGTAAACTAACAAAACATAACCTATAGGCAAAGTTTAATATATCTATTTCACCACGTATCACCGTTCCATGATTATAAACTGAATTACAGGCTATTTTTTTGTTTTATTTCTTTATTTTATATAATACTCTGCATTATGGTCTGTATCTGCAGCCTCAGTGGGACGTTCCCTTTCAATGAAGACGAAGATATCAACGATCAGATCCAGAATGCTGCCTTCATGTACCCTCCTCATCCCTGGAAGAAGGTTTCCCAGGAAGGTACGTAACACTGTCAACGATCGTTAATTCAATCCAAAATTGACAAAAAAGATACAGGTATCCTGCGTTGCACCTGTAAACCACAGGTTAAACTAGATAGTCTGGATATTGGGGTTTGTGAACATCTTGTTCAGGTTTCTGATCGTTCTCTTGGGTTCATGTTCTCTGTGATAAGATGGAGAATCTGGCCAGAAACTTAGATTAAATTAATCTCAAATGTTGCGGCACATTCACAATAAGAGCAAAGCAAACTACATACAGAGTCAATGCAAAGAGGCAAATTTGTGCCGGGCAACGCAAATGATTCATGAGAACTGAAATATTTCATCTCAAGTGAGATATTCACGCGTCTCTGTGTGGTGAAGTCCAATCATAAATGGAGGAAATAAATGTTGTACATGTCTGTTGTCACCCAGAGCTACGATAATACATCATATCTGTGTCTGTTTATGTTGAGTGTTGATGCAGCAGCTGCAGAGCCTGGTTCTGATCCAACCAGACTCCATTCAGAAAACAAGCATTTTAACAGCTGTCTGCTTGTTGTCGTGGTAACAGACCTGACAGAGCATCAGTTCAGACTGTTTACTGATCAGCATCATGATGGAGTTATTTCAGCATCATTCTGATCTGGTTATTGATATTAAATCACAGCTCAGTCTGTTCATTATGGGTCCATACCTCAGCAGTGATCCAGTCTGTGATGGTTCTGGATGTGAGTCCAGCTCACTGCCAGGTGATGTTATGAACCCAGACACCACAGAGTTTGGTTTTCTGACATATCTGGACTTCACCAACATGGACAAAGCAGCTGCAGCGGTGATTTCTTCCTGGTTGATGGAGGACATACAGATAATTCACTTCACTTTTGGTCAGAACAGTATCAGAGGAAACTCTGATGCTGATATTCAGGAATCAAGACGCATCTATATGCAGACGATCATTGACCTAGATATTATTATGATCATTCAAACAAGGATATGAAAAACCAGGTTCCTCTTGAACACCATATCCTGAATGCAATAATTCTGGGAAACTGGTGTTTCTGTAAAAAGCTGTACAGGGTTTTGTCATGAAAGCATGAATCATCCTTCCTCTACCAACAAATATAAATAGTGTGAACATCCTCCATAATGCCACAATCGGAGATGAATTGTTTCACCTGTCTCTGTGACTCTGTGGTTGTTTTCTGTCCTCAAACATGAGCAGAGGTTATTATTTCTTCCTGTTGCCGTAAGATATCTCCAACATCCTTGAAGTCAGTTCCTCTGCCGCCGCGTGACTCATGTCGTCTTCGTCATTGTCTCTAAAAGCGTCCACCAAGCGTGTTGGCTGGAGTCGCCCTGTTGACGACGAGACAGATTTAAATCAGCCTGACTCACTCGCTCCTCGGCCCGGATCCCCGAAGTGCTCTTAACCTCCCCTCCACCTCCTCATCCCGCCACGGCGACTTCAGCTGCGCCTCAAAATAAACGCTGCGAGAAGTCGTTTTTCTGGAGGATTAAATGTCAGAAAAAGAAACTCTTCAACAAATCTGCATTTCAAAGATTACTTTACAGGATGACAATTTAAATGGATTCTCATTTTATCCTCTGCCCACAAACACGACTCAGGTTTTATAATGGAGACGATGGATTAGAGACATTGTTTTATGATCGCCGTGCTGTGAGGATGTCACGAACACAGACTGAATATTACGCAGTTAAATAGCAGTCAGTGTCCATGTACACTTCAAAGGTTACTTCAGAGTACACACTGTGAGGCCTGTGATCCCAACAGACTTCAGTGTCTCTCAGAGGCTGCAGTAAGTTCAGTCAGACTACTACTACTACTTCTACTACTACTACTACTACATCCTGGTCTCATCTGAAACTAGAGAACCTGATGGATCCATCAGTACCAACCAGGTCAGACTACTACTACTACTACTTCTACTACTACTACTACTACATCCTGGTCTCATCTGAAACTAGAGAACCTGATGGATCCATCAGTACCAACCAGGTCAGACTACTACTACTACTACTTCTACTACTACTACTACTACATCCTGGTCTCATCTGAAACTAGAGAACCTGATGGATCCATCAGTACCAACCAGGTCAGACTACTACTACTACTACTACTACTACTACATACTGGTCTCATCTGAAACTAGAGAACCTGATGGATCCATCAGTACCAACCAGGTCAGACTACTACTACTACTACTACTACTACTACTACTACTACTACTACATCCTGGTCTCATCTGAAACTAGAGAACCTGATGGATCCATCAGTACCAACCAGGTCAGACTACTACTACTACTACTACTACTACTACTACATACTGGTCTCATCTGAAACTAGAGAACCTGATGGATCCATCAGTACCAACCAGGTCAGACTACTACTACTACTACTACTACTACATCCTGGTCTCATCTGAAACTAGAGAACCTGATGGATCCATCAGTACCAACCAGGTCAGACTACTACTACTACTACTACTACTACTACTACTATATCCTGGTCTCATCTGAAACTAGAGAACCTGATGGATCCATCAGTACCAACCAGGTCAGACTACTACTACTACTACTACTACTACTACTACTACTACTACTACTACTACTACATCCTGGTCTCATCTGAAAGTAGAGAATCTGATGGATCCATCAGTACCAACCAGGTCAGACTACTACTACTACTACTACTACTACTACTACATCCTGGTCTCATCTGAAACTAGAGAACCTGATGGATCCATCAGTACCAACCAGGTCAGACTACTACTACTACTACTACTACTACTACTACTACAACTTGGTCTCATCTGAAACTAGAGAGCCTGATGGATCCATCAGTACCAACCAGGTCAGACTACTACTACTACTACTACTACTACTACTACATCCTGGTCTCATCTGAAACTAGAGAACCTGATGGATCCATCGGTACCAACCAGATCAGACTACTACTACTACTACTACTACTACTACTACTACTACTATATCCTGGTCTCATCTGAAACTAGAGAACCTGATGGATCCATCAGTACCAACCAGGTCAGACTACTACTACTACTACTACTACTACTACTACTACTACTATATCCTGGTCTCATCTGAAACTAGAGAACCTGATGGATCCATCAGTACCAACCAGGTCAGACTACTACTACTACTACTACTACTACTACTACTACTACTACTACATCCTGGTCTCATCTGAAACTAGAGAACCTGATGGATCCATCAGTACCAACCAGGTCAGACTACTACTACTACTACTACTACTACTACTACATCCTGGTCTCATCTGAAACTAGAGAACCTGATGGATCCATCAGTACCAACCAGGTCAGACTACTACTACTACTACTACATCCTGGTCTCATCTGAAACTAGAGAACCTGATGGATCCATCAGTACCAACCAGGTCAGACTACTACTACTACTAATACTACTACTACTACTACTATATCCTGGTCTCATCTGAAACTAGAGAACCTGATGGATCCATCAGTACCAACCAGGTCAGACTACTACTACTACTACTACTACTACTACTACTACTACATCCTGGTCTCATCTGAAACTAGAGAACCTGATGGATCCATCAGTACCAACCAGGTCAGACTACTACTACTACTACTACTACTACTACTACATCCTGGTCTCATCTGAAACTAGAGAACGTGATGGATCCATCAGTACCAACCAGGTCAGACTACTACTACTACTACTACATCCTGGTCTCATCTGAAACTAGAGAACCTGATGGATCCATCAGTACCAACCAGGTCAGACTAGCTGGTAGTGAAGGAGGTTAAATGAGGCTCCAGACTTGACCTCTGACCTCCAGATGTGTGGATGTAAATGGGTTCTCTGGGTCCCCACCAGTCTCCCCTTTACAGACATGCCCACTTTCTGATAGTCCCAGTCAGTCTGGATCAAGTCCTAGTCAAGTCAGCACTCTGACACACTGACAGCTGTTGTTGTCTGTTGGGCTGCAGTTTGTCATGTTCTGATTGGAGCAGACTGTTGATGCTAAAGTCAGAACCTGGGAGGGTTTCTGGACCATATCTGGTATTGATTAGTGTTGTTATTGATTTACAATAAGAAATATATACATACATTTACATAAAGCAGCATATTAGTCCACTAACATGTTGATGAGAGGATTAAATACTGGACTGATCTCCTTTAAGCTTCATTTAAATAGATAAAAATGTGTGATTAATTGTGATTAACTACTTTAATGGACTGACAGCCTGAATATTTATCTCAGTTAAAATATTGTTGAGGGAAATAAGAAGAACATCAGTCATATTCTGCTCATACAATAACTGAAGCTTTTCCTGGAAAAAGTGAGGAAAAACGTGCTGTAATAAATGCTCATAATCACTGACGCCGCTGAGGACGAAAACAAAGTGCAGATTAAAGGTGGGTCATGTGACTCGGCGGGGAAGAGGAATGAGGGCGGGGGAGAAATACCTCGGAGAGGAAACCTTGAGAAGCAGCGAGAGTCCAGGCGCTTTCTCGGAAAGAGAGACAGACGGACAGATTCGGGGGTATTCATGTGCCGGCCCATTCATGTGCATAATGGCGAGCGACGGAGGCCCCCGTAGACCTGAGGGGCCCCGGGGTCTCGGAGCTGTTCAGACCGCTGACCCCTGAAGAAATGTTAACATCATGTTAGCTTTGCTCATTAGTCCCGACTGGCCCCTCACCACAGGGGGGCCCCAACCCTACATCCTCCTCCTCCTCCTCCTCCTCCTCCTCCCTCTGCTGGAACATTTTCTCTCTCATCACTTCTTCCATCTTGCTTTCTCCTCCTTTCTGTTTCGTTCTTTCCTTCCTCACAGCAATTGACCTGATTAACAACCTGCTGCAGGTTAAGATGAGGAAGAGGTACAGCGTGGACAAGACCCTCAGTCACCCCTGGTTACAGGTAAGGACACTTTAATAAAAGCCTAATCATTTTTGTTGCATTTCTTAATTAATGTAAATGTTAAATTAGCATAAAGGAGAGAAAACAACATCCATCCTACACTATGACTTTTTAAATACTTTTTGCATTGAAGTATGACTTTTTTATGGTGACGGTCTGCTGCCCTGTGTGACCTGAACACCTCTCAACCAAAACTGAAGTTAAATTAACTTTAATACTTTGGCAATGACTAAATTGTTGTGTAAATATTAAATGAAGGTTACACAAGATGTAAGAGGGGAGATGAGGAATGTAACAGTGGACTAAAGGCTTCATTTTAATCATAAATATCAGAATAAAGTACGTTCTGGAGTAAAGAGCTCAGTGAGGACAACCAGACTTAATACAAAAAGACTCGATTTAAAAGTTGAAGGTTTCCTTGTTAGGTTGTTGTTCATTTCCTGTTTTAGTTTGAAAGTCCTCTCCCACCGTCCTGCCTCATCTCCTCCAGTTGGTCAGTCACTATTCATAGCACCTCAGGTCCTCTGGTCTTTGTCGGTCGGCCTTGTACCGTGTGGACCTGATTTGTTCCAAGTGTTTATTTCTGTTATCAGGCTGATTTTGGACTCTGAGCTGAGCTTTTGTTAATAAACCATCAGACTGTCCCTGCTGCTACTTCTTCAGTTCATTCTGCGTTTTGCTTCCTGAACCAAGACAGGATCGACCAAATCCTCGGTCGTCTGTCAAACAGTTTTCTCTTTTTTTGGTAAATTAAATTTAAGACAAAGTTATAGAACAGGGACGCTGCTTGAGTGTTAAAGTGGACTCTTGACCTTGGAAACAGCAGTTTGAGGTCCTATTTTTAGATTTTTACCCTGTGGACCACCTCCTCTTATCACATGACTCAACTTCAACACTCGGTCACGTGATGCAACTGAGCAAACTCATTCCGTTGAAGAAGTTCGTGAGATACGGTTGAAAGCTCTGGAAAATAGCTTGAAAACAGATCTTTAATGGCCTCTACAAACTGGGGGGTGTTTTTATGTGGCTGATTCTCGCGTCAGTACAGTTTTTTGAACTGCTGTTTTTGTCATGAATACTCTAACACAGAACGCAGTGAATATATTTTTTTCTGTGAATGAGGTTTATTTCTCTGAGCTCACACACCGCTGTATATACGTAAAACTTATGTTTTATCCAATTTCATGAACGCAAATGTTTAACAGGATAAATTGATGAGGTGAAGAGTTTTTGGACAGACACGAATGTAGACTGCAGCCTGACTAGTTTGAGGAGGCGTACAACCACAAGGCGGTAATCTAGCTGAGAAAGAGTTGGAGCAGATTCGCATCAATGCCGGTATGAATAGTTTTGATGCGACATATTTACAGGTCAGTATTTCACATTGTCTTATGGTTTATTTATCACTCCAATGGTATGAAAAGACCATAAGAGTTGAGATTTCTTGCCTGTAAATGAACATTTTGTCATGATGGTGGCACTTCAGGAATCAATCAGTATGATTCAACCTCTGGGGACCATCAACATCTACAGTGTTTCATATCCCTCTGACAATTTTCTGATTTTGGACTACACAAATAAAATAAACAAGAAGAACAGACAGATGACTCTGTAATCCTTAATGGCCCACGGGATGAAGCACATTTTAAAATACAAGGGCGCTTGGAGAGTGCAGACCTCCGCCAAGACCAGTGCTGCCCCTTTCCACCACGTGGGCCAGTCGTTTATCTCTAATCCTGCTGACAAACAAAGAAACTGGACCAAAAACACAACCTTGATGGAGGTAACTAGACTAGTAAGCCTCTGCCAGCGTCAGTCAGCCCATCGAATGGCTTGATCTTAGGCCCATGCTATACCCCTCCAGTTCCCTGCTGACATACGAGCCTAACCCTGACCCTAACCCAACAAACAAGCCAAACTGAAAACAACCTCCTTGGTGGAGATAAGAAAACGATTTAACTTTGGCAGAATGAAAACATTTGAATGTGACAACATTTCTGGGACCAAAATGTGTGAGGGTGTGTTTGCGTTGCCTCCCAGGACTACCAGATGTGGCTGGACCTGAGGAACCTGGAGTCCCGGATGAACGAGCGCTACATCACCCACGAGAGCGACGACCTGCGCTGGCATCACCACGCCCAGCTCAGCGGCCTCGACTACCCCACGCACCTCGGCAACGGTCCCCGCGGCGACGGCGGTCAGATGGTGGAGCGGTACCAGGAGCACGAGGAGGAGCTGGAGACCCTCAGTGAGAGGGTCAGTGAACTCTGAGGACGGGCTCACAGGAAACGGCAACGGGTACAAAATAAAAGAAAAGCACACAATTTAAAAGATCGGTTAAATCCAAACTTTTACTAAATAACTAACAAACATACACAAATTAAAATTTCCTCCTCTGACTGCGTAACTCGCTGCCCGTTAAACCAAAAACCAAAAACAAAAGAAAAATGACTTTGGTCTGCAAGTTTGCTTCAGCTAGAAACTTTCTCGTTAATATGAGATTTGTCTTTTGACCTCGTGGTTATGAGGTTTTATAATTAAGAGGATCTTGTAATTATTTTATCTCATGAAGCCCTTGTTGCATAATTATGAAGTAAGAAGTTGTCATAACTATAAGATCCAATAACAATCATAATATAATTATTATCCATATTACAGGGTTGGCAAGAGATTTTATTTGGTAACACTTTATAACAACCATCCTTTATAAATGTTAAACTGACAGTTAATTAAATGTAGTTAAAAGTTATTGTCCCATTGACAAACAGAAAAACGACAGTTTACTGGGGCTGTCAAAGTTAATGCAATAACATTTACAAAAATGATTTATTTGTGCTACACTATAACATTTTATATACTAAACAGTACATGTAAGTATAAGTTAATGATAACGATATTTGTAAACCTCAAAGAAGTTATTTGTACATCATCTTGAAACCTTACAGGTATTTGTAACACCTTGTTAATGGTTAATTACTTGTTTGTAAAGCATCTATAAAGATTTATTAGCGATAAATAAATATATATAAATATAAATATATCTATATAATATATAGATATTTAGAAAGTGAATAGTTTGTTAAATATTTGGTTTCAGATCCATCCATCTATGTAATGTTTTACAACGTTTTTGTTAAAAGTTTACAAATGATTTGTTAATTACTAACGAATACTTAATATAGAAAATGTTACAATGTGTGCAACAACAAACTGTTAATGAATAGTTTATCTATGATACAATATATCATTTAGAAACTAATTATATCATATTACACAAACTACTGATAAAATAACAAATTATAGCATCATTATTATTAAATGGTATTATCATTTTATTATTTAACTATAAATTAAATTTTAAATAAATGATGGTTATTATAAAGTATTACCGATTATTTCATCTTGTAATTAGGAGATCCTTGTTTGTAAGTATGAGGTAAAGATTTTATCATTTTTAATCTTGTGAGATTATATTATTATGAGATTCTTGTTTTGGGTTAAAATCTATTTTTGGTGTTTGTTAAAAAAGAAGAATCAGCGTTTCAGTGTTGTTCCTATTAACTAAACAGTCACATAGATCAAATTAAAAAAAAAACAAAAATTGAGATTGGATTTTAGGGGAATAATACGAGTACCGATAAGATAATTACGAGATCTATATCCCATAATCACAATGTCCGTAGCCCAGTTAGAAGCTCCTCACCACCTAACTTCTAGATATGGGTCTTTTGAGGATCTACACAGATCTCCTAATTATGAAATTATTCTGACTCATAATTACAAATTAAAATATTTTAGATATTTTTTATGTCATTAAATGCACTTCCATAGTTGTCAGTCCACTGAGTTATTAATCAGAAAGACTAAAAGCTGCACTTCTTCTGTCAGACAATCAGAAAAAGAGGCTACGGAGAGGCAGTTTTCATTTCCATCCAGAAAACCATCCAGACTTTGCATCAACGATTCGGGTCAAGTTGTGGAAACAAGTCACAGCTTTAAATTAAAAAACGTGAAACACAGAAGCAGATCATTATCAAAACATAAAGACATTTTCAGATTCTTTAATGCTACAGTAGAAATCTGAGCTCACAAGAATACGTGAAATGACTCTTAACAGCGTATTAACTCGTATCATATAATAATCGTATTACGCCGCCACAGAAACAATGTCAGTGGAAAGTTGATAAAGATCTTTTGTCGTGGTGGACACACAAATTCAACGATTCAGCAGAAATATGTTTAAATCAAAGTCTGCATTTAGAGGAGGTGGACGGATGGATCCAACTACGACGCTCTCATAGACTGTATATAAGAAATCGCCATAGTTACCGTGATATCGCCATCTTGGTTTTTGGCCGTCACCATCTTGGTTTTTGGCCGTCAATATCTTGGCTGGTTGTAGGTGGTAGCGGCCTGTCAATCACAAGTTAGCCCCGCCCTAAATCATCCCCTAATTTATGGTCTATCTGACTCTAAATGGACCATAATTTACTAAATGAACCTCCTGCTGTATTGAAGAAGACTGAAACTAGTGACTGAGACCATAAACTGATGTTTACAATGTTTACTGAGGTAATCAATCAGAGAGAAGGAGGATCATTTTCTCATAGACCTCTATAGAACCAGAGGAGTCGCCTCCTGCTGGATATTAGGGAGAATGCAGGTTTAAGACACTTCAGCAAACCAAAGGTCATCGTGGACTTAACTTAGCCTAAAAAAAAATTTCTAAACCTAGCAAAGAAGTTAGCTAATTTTAACACCGGATATGCTGCCACCATGTAATGTGCTGTTAAGAGTTTGACATCATTTCACATATTTCTGAGATCACGTTGGTTTACTCTCAGCCACTGTACATTTTACTGCAGCTTTTCTTTTATATTTGACCTCGTGTAGAATAAATGTTTAAATGCTTAATTAATGACATTATTTATACATTAATCAACACTGAAAATAATTGTCAGTTACAGCTCTAAACAGTTGAGCACAAAAACTGATGCTTTCTTCGCCCGTCTACGTCCTCGTAGTTTGAACAATATGGATGTTCACGGAGCGGCGAGAATCTGCCTGAAACTCCGGCGAAGGTCCGTGTCTGACGTCTGTACGATGCCACTTTAGCCGTGCGAACTCTCGCAACCCTCACAGATGGAAAAAGCATAAATCACGCTTCGATCATCATCTTCAACCTGGACAAAAAGTATTTTTTGTGTGTAATGTATAATTATTTAAAACTATAAATGTCTTCTGTTTATATAATTTAAACTCGGACCGTTAACAAATGTAGTTTCTGATGTTTTTCTTTGTGGGGTAGCAATGAAATGTCAGGGGTTTCATTCCAAAAGACGATATCCAAAATAATGAAGTTTGACACGAATAAACTGACCGCGTCTGTGAAATACACTTCACTATGATGATGATGGAGTATTCTATCTTTCAGGTTCCTTTTTGTTTTATGATTATGGATATGTAGCATTTTGGAATGAAAATCCTCAACCGCTCAACAACCAGTGCCATCAAATACCAAAAAAACATGTCAGTATTTTCTGGGTGTATTTGTCTGAACACTGTTTCCACAGTTATCCAACACTGACGGAAATGTTTAGATACTTTTCATCACCAGGGTTTCTTTTTCTACGTTTTATCTTTGTGAGATTTTTAATTTCATTTCAGGCCGTCTGGGCCTCACGGAGGCGACAGTAGCAGAGCTCCCCTCTCAGTGGGTGTCGCCAACTGGGCTTTAACAACAAAATGGCCGCCCGTCACACAGTCAGTGTCTTTTTTCTGAGAAAACAGTTGTGAATGTCAATTTGAAAAAAAAAAAAAAACTTGTTTTCAAAAAAATAGCATACAGCGTAGTGTGTTTGTTGTTTTCAGATGGACAGGAGGTTCACCTGAACCTTACGTAGCGTCTTCTATAAACCGAATGAATGTTGTTATATTTTCAGCATATTTATTGTACAAATAGCCCAAATACACACTGTTCTGACTTTTTATGGGATATCACATCAATCTGTGACCACACGGGAAGCTTTTCGTAACCAAACCTCGAGGAAGCGCGCCGGGCATTGAAGCAAAATTTTTGTCATGGCTAATGGTGGAATTTCAACATCTGTATCCGTCATGTGACGCCACTGGGCCCAAAAAGACTTTTTCCCATAAACTTATGTTGGGAAGAAATTTTCTACAGACATCTAGACATGGAAAGAGTAGTAATGTTGCTGATGTGATGTCAACATACAGTCAGTAGATCACCTTCACTGCCTGCTGCTGCTGTCAAACAGTCACATCAAAAACAGGTGAGACCTCGAATCGCTGCGACGCTCTGACCCGTTAACATGGACGCAGAGGTGAAAAACAACAGGTAACGCAGAATACCAACCAACTGGGTCATTTTACATAAAAATGTACAACATGCCTCTGTTCGGGATAACGGGCTGTCAGGACATTTGTCGGACTTGGAGGGTTTCAGAAACCTGGGTCTTGGGGACGATGGCACGGCACCACAGTGACAGCGGTGAGGCTGAAAGCAATGAGTCCACGATGTAAAGAAACGGTGTATTTTCTTCTTGACCCCACATCTTTAAGTTGTTTTTATAAATGTAGAGATAAACTAGATAATCTATCTTGTGTTGAAGTAATTACGAGTCCATCCCCAGCTGGCTCGCTGTATTTCTGGCGTCCACGCAGTACAAACTGAGAACATTTGAACGGCTTTTCAAACTTCTGCACTCGCGTCATAAAAAATGATTTTCTAAATCATTTGATACTTTTGGCACTTGAGCATTCAAAATGTCATATTTTTCTGATGTTCCTCCTACAATCTTTTTCCACCAGAGCACACGGTGGGCGGCTGTAATGATCACTGCAAATTAATTTTAAAAGTTTATTGCCCTTTGTGCTGCTCAGTGGACAGTAATGGTTCAGAAAAGGCCTCCCGTCATGCTCTACAAGACGTCTGTTTACCGATAAGCAAGGCAGAGTTGAACTGCCACATTTTGAACTCCTCCCATACAGAGACAAAGGAGAACAGCGTGTATCAGGGTTATTATTATTATTATTATTATTATTATTATTATTATACTGCCATAGATTGGAACAATAAGGGCTGTTTCTCTGAAGCCTTCATGGCCTTGTCTTCTTCGTGCCTCTCTCTCGCCGACCAATGCTTCACCTGGAACAGGAATGTCGCCATGTCTCTGTAAAGAGGTGAATAATCAAGCATTTGTTGAAATACTTGTTTTGTAATTGTGTGTACGAACAGTGGTGGCTGTGTGTGTTATCTATTGTAAAGAAGCTGAAATTACAAGAGTTCATCCAAACTCAGGAGTCGGAGGACGCAGGAAGCTCGCGTTGACGGTGACGTGGTCAGCCAGCCCAGTCGCTCAGCAGTTCGTCAAACAGAAACTACATTTAAGGTATTGATTCGTGTACATAGACATGAATGTCACTTTTTTTTTTAGTCAGCACGAAATCAATTTGTACGTAATCCATGTTGTGAACGCCACGTGAGGAGGAGGTCTGGTCTGTGAAACCAAGTCATCTGTAGACTATGTCAACGTTGATTTATTAGTCCTAGTTCTGTACTAAATTTACGCCACTTCCGCTATCATTCAAACTCAAACTGTGATCTTTTCCTAAACCTTGCTAAGTAGTTTTTGTCACATAACTTCCATACTAAATTTACACCACTTCCAGATGTATTTTAATCCAAACTGTGATATTTTCCAAAAGCAAACTAAGTAGTTTTTGCCATGTAACTTCCATACTTAAGTCATGCCATTTCCAGTGTTATTCAAACCCAAATTGTGATTTTTTTTTTCCCTAAACTAAACTTAAATACTTTTTGTCATGTAACTTCCATACTAAAGTTACACCACCTCTGGTGTTACTCAAACTGTGATCATTTCCTAAACCTAACTAAGTAGTTTTTGTCACTTAACTTCCATACTAAAGTTACGCCACTTTCAGAGGTATTTTAATCCAAACTGTGATCTTGTCCTAAACCTAACTAAATTGTTTTTGTCAAGTAACTTCCATACATAAATTACACCACCTCTAGTGTTGTTTTAACCCTAACTAAGTCGTCTGCTGACGGTCACCTCGCTGAACTGCTGTGTGATTCATGCATCCGCCGTTCACACCAGCAGCATTTCTGCTGCTACTTTCAGCCCTTTCTTTCTACCTTTCATAAAGCTCATTTCATTATAAATGTCATTTATATCTATTTTAGACAGAAAAGGTTAAGAAATTTGTATGTATTTGAATGTGGTAATTTGTAAATAATAGTAATAATCCACAATTAAAACCCCATACTTTATTCATTCATGGAGCTCTGCAAGTCACTGCATGTTCAACAACACTGTTCTGCTCATATTTCAGAATAAAAGCTTTGTGTTAACAAATGAAGGAATTTTTTCTACAGAAAAAAAAAAATCTCGACGGGTTTTATTTTTGAATGAAAGCAGGTGTTGAGTTAACATGGAGTCCAAATGAAAAACAACGGGTAACGACCGCCACGACAATCCTGGTGTGGACACGCTGTAACCCTAATCAAGTCGATCTTTTCCTAAACCTAACTAGATAGTTTGATTTTGAAAAGGCTGGAGCAGAAATTGAAAAACAGACATTCATAAGAAAAAGCATGAAAAATATATTGTTGAAATTTGTTTTTCAAGTAGGTTTAACTTTGTGACTATTTCACAAACTGCCATGAGACTGTGTTGGACCAACAGGCCAGGATGTATTCCTACGTTAAAACCACATCTCGGCTAATATCCACCAGCAGTAGAGATTCAATCCCTAAACTACTGCCTGAAGATACTCAAGCCTGAAGCACTGGAAACTGGTTTAGGAAAAGATCAACTTGATTAGGTTTAGGTAACAAAACCACTTAGTTTGTAGTTTTAAATATCACAGGAAGTGGTGAAACTGAATTATGGAAGTTACGTGACGGATAAATCAACATTGATTTCTGGTTTCATGGGACATGAACAGTGGTCTCCTGGTCCCCGCTATCAACCCGTCCACCTCCACCTCCCCCCATCAACCCGTCCACCTCCACCTCCCCCCATCAACCCGTCCACCTCCACCTCCCCCCATCAACCCGTCACCCCATCAACCCGTCCACCTCCACCTCCCCCCATCAACCCGTCCACCACGACCTCCCCCCATCAACCCGTCCACCTCCACCTCCCCCCATCAACCCGTCACCCCATCAACCCGTCCACCTCCACCTCCCCCCATCAACCCGTCCACCTCCACCTCCCCCCATCAACCCGTCACCCCATCAACCCGTCCACCTCGACCTCCCCCCATCAACCCGTCCACCTCCACCTCCCCCCATCAACCCGTCCACCTCCACCTCCCCCCATCAACCCGTCACCCCATCAACCCGTCCACCTCGACCTCCCCCCATCAACCCGTCCACCTCCACCTCCCCCCATCAACCCGTCACCCCATCAACCCGTCCACCTCCACCTCCCCCCATCAACCCGTCCACCTCCACCTCCCCCCATCAACCCGTCCACCTCCACCTCCCCCCATCAACCCGTCACCCCATCAACCCGTCCACCTCCACCTCCCCCCATCAACCCGTCACCCCATCAACCCGTCCACCTCCACCTCCCCCCATCAACCCGTCACCCCCCCATCAACCCGTCCACCACGACCTCCAACCCGTCACCCCCCCATCAACCCGTCCACCTCCACCTCCCCCCATCAACCCGTCACCCCATCAACCCGTCCACCACGACCTCCAACCCGTCACCCCATCAACCCGTCCACCTCCACCTCCCCCCATCAACCCGTCCACCTCCACCTCCCCCCATCAACCCGTCACCCCATCAACCCGTCCACCTCCACCTCCCCCCATCAACCCGTCACCCCATCAACCCGTCCACCTCGACCTCCCCCATCAACCCGTCCACCTCCACCTCCCCCCATCAACCCGTCCACCACGACCTCCCCCCATCAACCCGTCCACCACGACCTCCCCCTATCAACCCGTCCACCTCCACCTCCCCCCATCAACCCGTCCACCTCCACCTCCCCCCATCAACCCGTCACCCCATCAACCCGTCCACCACGACCTCCCCCCATCAACCCGTCCACCTCCACCTCCCCCCATCAACCCGTCCACCTCCACCTCCCCCCATCAACCCGTCACCCCATCAACCCGTCCACCACGACCTCCCCCCATCAACCCGTCCACCTCCACCTCCCCCCATCAACCCGTCACCCCATCAACCCGTCCACCACGACCTCCCCCCATCAACCCGTCCACCTCCACCTCCCCGCATCAACCCGTCCACCTCCACCTCCCCCCATCAACCCGTCACCCCATCAACCCGTCCACCACGACCTCCCCCCATCAACCCGTCCACCACGACCTCCCCCCATCAACCCGTCCACCTCCACCTCCCCCCATCAACCCGTCCACCTCCACCTCCCCCCATCAACCCGTCACCCCATCAACCCGTCCACCACGACCTCCCCCCATCAACCCGTCCACCACGACCTCCCCCCATCAACCCGTCCACCTCCACCTCCCCCCATCAACCCGCCCACCTCCACCTCCCCCCATCAACCCGTCACCCCATCAACCCGTCCACCTCCACCTCCCCCCCATCAACCCGTCCACCACGACCTCCCCCCATCAACCCGTCCACCTCGACCTCCCCCCATCAACCCGTCCACCTCGACCTCCCCATCAACCCGTCCACCTCGACCTCCCCCCATCAGCCCCTCCACCACGACCTCCCCCCATCAACCCGTCCACCTCGACCTCCTCCCATCAGCGTTCACCACTCTAGATTCATTCATGATCAGGTGGATTACATACAAACTGATTTCATGCCATCATGAAAAATTTGTGTCTCTGGTCTGCGAGCCATCAGCCGGTCTCTGAGCCATCAGCCGGTCTGTGAGCTGTCAGCCGGTCTCAGACCCCTCAGCCAGTCTCAGACCCCTCAGCCAGTCTCAGACCCGTCAGCCAGTCTCTGAGCCGTCAGCCAGACTGCGAGCCATCAGCCGGTCTGCGAGCCATCAGCCGGTCTGCGAGCCGTTAGCCGGTCTCAGAGCCGTCAGCCGGTCTCAGAGCCATCAGCCGGTCTGCGAGCCGTTAGCCGGTCTCAGAGCCGTCAGCCGGTCTCTGAGCTGTCAGCCGGTCTCAGCCGGTCTCAGAACCGTCAGCTGGTCTCTGAGCTGTCAGCCGGTCTCAGCCGGTCTCAGAGCCGTCAGCCGGTCTCAGAGCCGTCAGCCGGTCTCTGAGCTGTCAGCCGGTCTCAGAGCCGTCAGCCGGTCTCTGAGCTGTCAGCCGGTCTCAGCCGGTCTCAGAACCGTCAGCTGGTCTCGGACCCCTCAGCCGGGTGTCTGTGTTGCTGAAAGACTGCTTCCTCCTCCGGCGTCTTTGCCTGTTTGCTGCCTGCAGGAACCGTTTTTTCTGTTTAAATAAAGATATTTTAAAATCACCTTGGAGATGTTGCTGACTTCAGTTTGCTGATACTACCGTATTATTACAACTACCATCAGCACTACTACTGCTATACTAGGAGTACAAGAGCACTGTGAATACTACATGACTACTTCAGGTCTACTGTTAGTACTGCAACTCGAACTACTATTAATATTAGTACTGCTACCACAGCTGCTACTACTGGTGTTAGTACTGGTGTTAGTACTGTGCTACCGCTTCTGTAACCACTGCTAATATAAATACTACAAAAGCCTAGTATAGAATTACTTCTATTTCTTATAGTAGTACTCATACCACAGCTCCAGCCATTAGTACCACTACTGCTATACTAATAGTACTACAAGATCTCTAGACTATACTAGTATTGCTACTGCAACTACTAAAGCCTAGTACAGCTTTACTATTCTTACAGTATTACCCACAGTACTGGTGGTAATACTACTGCTGCTGCTGTTACTGGGATTATAAGAGTAGTACAGGAGCACTGTAAATACTACATGATTACTTCTGGTGATACTACTCCTGCTGCTGCAACTGTAGTATTGCTACTACCCGTAGTGCTGCAGCTAGTAGTACTACTACTGCTGCTGCTGTTTAGAGTACTGTAAATACTATATAATTACTTCCTATAGTACTACATCTACAAATGTTACTACCACTACTCCACTATTACTAAGTATAGTACTATAAGTAGACAGCGTTATTCCACTGTTACTACTGTACTACTTATAATTTTCTAAATAATACCATACATATACTGTAATTAGTAAGCAGTAATTACAAATTACTGTCATACATTTATGTGCTGCTACAACTGCGGTACAATTAGTACATGTCTGTACATGTACAAGAGTACTAATAACATTCTTTATAAATAAAAACTTCATAAATATCTTTTGACTCTTTCTCTGCAAACCACATAATTATATTATTTAATTGTCAACAACATTTAATGTAAATACTGACATTTATCAATATGTTTATGTAAAAGAGAAATACACGTTATTATTAATTATTAATATAATTCCATTACTGATATCTTACACAGGTGTATATAATATTGAGGTATTTATTTTAAAATAAAACAAAGTACAGTTTTTATTTTCATTTTATGAAATGTTCTTTAAGCGACACAAATGGGGAAAAGAGACTTTGCTTTAATCTGTGTTGTAAATTCACATTGGATTATTGTTTCATTATATTTTAACTCCAGTTTTAATGTTATTATTATTATTATTATTATTATTATTATTATTATTATTATTATTTCATCCCTCAGTCGTTTCTGTTCATATTTTAACAGAAAGACCAAAACGAGCCGGAGACGCTGCAGCCGGTCGGTGTGTCGGTGTGTCCACCAGATGGCGCTCCCGGGTGTGTGTGTGTGTGTGTGTGTGTGTGTGTGTGTGTGTGTGTGTGTCCCATGGTATGAGTCTTTGTGTGTTTGTTGTCTTGGTGTGTTTCTGTCCCTGTGTGTGTTTCTGCCTTTGTCATCTATTTTGTCCTGTGTGTGTCCTGTGTGTGTCTTGTGTGTGTCTTGTGTGTGTCTTGTGTGTGTCTTGTGCGTGTCTTGTGTGTGTCTCGTGTATTTCCGCGTGTTGCCGCAGCGCCTCCCAACACCTACCGCGGTGCTTGTTGGGACACCGGGGGCCACATGAACACGAACACACACATTTAAGAAACAGCAGACAACAAAAACAAACAAGCCTCCCTATATGCCAATTAAAAAACAGAGAGAGGGAGGGAGGGAGGGAGGGAGGGAGGCGGGTCTAAGACAAAAAACGGAATTATTTTAGAGACTCTGAGAGAGATTAAAGAAACAAGCGTCTGAAATCCTCCAGATCTGGTCTCCGAACCACCGACCGGAACATGACAAACAACCACAGAAGAAGAAGGACGAGCAGAGTAGCAAACCAGCAGCAGTTTGTTCAGTCAGATACATGTCCTCACACACACACACACACACACACACACACACACACACACACACACACACACACACACACACACACACACACACACACACACACACACACACACACACACACACACACACACACACACACACACACACACACACACACACACACACACACACACACACACACACACACACACACACACACACACACACACACACACACACACACACACACACACACACACACACACACACACACACACACACACACACACACACACACACACACACACACACACACACACACACACACACACACACACACACACACACACACACACACACACACACACACACACACACACACACACACACACACACACACACACACACACACACACACACACACACACACACACCCGCACACACACACACCCGCACACACACCCGCACACACACACGCACACACACGCACACACACCCGCACACACACACACACACACACCAGCGCCACACACACACACCCGCACACACACACCCGCACACACACACACACACCCGCACACACACGCACACACACACACACGCACGCACACACACCCGCGCACACACACACACACAGACACACACACAGACACACATGCACACACGCGCGCGCACACTGTGAAACCCGCCACGTGTGTGAGTCGTTGAACCAAAGCAGCTGCAGGAAAAACTGAACTCGTCCTTGTTCTGTTCGCTGTCTTCTTTATAATAATAATAATAATAATAATAATGATAATAATAATAATGATAATAATAATAATAACTTTGTTATTAATGTGCCCCATAAATACAGTAAAATGTTGGAGACAACTAATGTTGTATTTTAAAGTGAATTTATTTGACTTTTAGTTCACTTTTATCATAAAAACTTTTATTTGCTTTTGACGTAAATTTCTTTGTATTTCGTTAAAACTTCAGTAGAATATAATTAATAAAATATATTATGTAGACTACATCATAACTATAGGCCTCCATTATACAATACAGTGAACATTAGAGACACATCTGTGTGGACAATAAAACTGAAAAAATACACGTTTAATACAAATGCATTGAATATGTGCATAAAAGTGTAAATAGTTTTCATTATATGAAGCTATTAAAAACATAAACTGTGACAAATAAAATCGAGTTATAATAACTGAACATCACATTTTAAACAAATCAAAACATGTTTAAAAAGTACTATTTCTAACATGCATGAAAATAGTAAAATATATAATAGTCTTAAAATAACAAAAATAGTATTTTTATTGTAAATAATAAGCACTAAAATGTATTATGACACTGATAATGTTTTACTGCTTTTTATATTAAGAAACAAACAATAAAAAACAATAATGAAAATAACAAACAAAGAGACTTGAAAGCACAAATTATAGAAAAAGATTTTGATTTTAGTGAAATCAATTTCTAATAATAATAATAATAATAAAAATACATTTACTATCATAATATTAAAATGAACACTTTTATTTCTGTTCTTATTTTTCTATATTTGGAGGTTTAACGACCTGATTTATTTCGATTCTGTTTGTTTAAATTTGGAGCAATAAAAAATAATGAAAATCATTGGTTCATAATTTATACATTTATTTAAGAGAAAATGTGTAAAATCAACTGAAACTGTAAAAATGTAAAAGAATAAAATGCCTTCATCATCAGCAGGATGAAGCTGTGCTGTGAAACAGTTTTACACTGAAATCGATTCACCGGGTGACATTTGATGTTCACGTTGTTGGATTTCACTACAGCAGAATGATTCAGTTTTTAATTAAAACGAGGTTTAAGGATTTTAGGATATATTTAAATTGTTGCGCTCGGTCCGCTTCGCTGGTTTCTTCCTGCAGGAAGCAGCTGAGCTTCTTTGTGTGGAGACTCGTTACGCGTCGCCCGCTGCGGCCGCAGCCAAACCGCCGAGAAACCGCCATCCGACGGCTCGACCTCATCCTGCGGCCCGGTCAGTTAAAGCTGCAGCTGACAGCACACGCACACTAATCAATAGGTGTCCGGTAAATAGTTTAGACGTAGAAAGGAAATCACGCGTTTATTATCTGTGCTGTCTGAATATCAGCCATTACGATCAAAGGAGGTTATTTTATGAAATATAATTAGTGATCATAATAAATAGAAACCAAAAAACAGCAGAGAGATAATATAAAAACGTTTCCGTTAAATACACCATTAATATTATACATTTATTATTATTGAAGCATATTTATTTATTTCCTGTGGGAGCTTTCCATTTTGTTTTTTAATTTTGTTTTTAATCTGTTTTTATGTGTATTTATTTATTTTTAATTTAACGTTCACGATTCATTGTTATTATATTTATAGCCGAAAGCAGTTTATGGATTAGTTTGTTATTTGAAATGTTATAATAAATGTACTTTTATTTTTGCCTATATTTCTTCGTTTAATATCCATATTTATGAGCCAGCTTTAAAACACAAAATGTTTATCCTTCAATTCCAAATTAATTGAATAAAAATGTTTAATTATTGAAATATTTAATTCTATATTGTCTTGTTAATTTATATTCTTCACATTTTCTTTTTTCAAAAAATGTTTAATTTATTTTGCCACTGAAATATTGGAAGTGTGAAAAATAGTAGTAGAAGTGATCAACTGTAAGAAAAAGAATCGATTAAATTAGACATTAGACACGTGTAATAGAGCACTGAGATGCTTTGTTTTATTTATTTATTGATTTATTCTGTTTAATTTCTTTAAATGTTTTTGTTCCTGCTGTGATGTTTTATTAATCCCGTTTAATCTGCAGTTTATTCAGATATTATGTTTCACTGTATATTTAAACATATAAACACGAGGTGAAATCCCATTTATCTGTATTAATGCCGCGTTGATCTGTTTGATTTGATTTTGGTTTTTCTTTCATTTTAACTCCAGTGCGTGTTATTATATTTTATTTCTCGTCTCTTTACCTTTTATTTGTTTCACGTGTTGCGTTCGGGTGCTGTTCGGAGAGTCGAGCTGTCAGCGCGACGCCGCGAGGCACAAAAGTCTGCAAACCACCAGCCGCCATATGTCTCTCTCTCTCCCTGATTTCTCGCTTCATTACTCTCTCTCTCCCTCTCTCTGTCTGTCTCTCTCTCTCTTCAATCCCGCTCTCTTCTTCTTCATCCTTGTGGCTGTATTGATTTATTCCTCCCTCTTCTATCGTTTAATCTCTGCCTCTCACTCACAGTCCAACAATGCTCAAAGCTTTGACTGGACATTTAGATGCTGTAAATGTCTTTAAACTCAAAGTAAATCTGATGTTAATCTATGTTTGTATGATCGGACTCAGACCAGCAGTGAATGTGTCTGTTAACTAGTATCCTGATATTTGTGGTCCATTAACATCCACCAGTGAGCCTCTCTGTTTTCCTTCATCACCAGTTGATGCCGACTCCTCGTCCACCCTCCTGCAGCTTATAGGCGGGACTCATACTGTACAAAATCAGGCCTGGATGGGCTTGAATCCGGCCGTGTTGATGGAAGTCAATGGGATGCAAAGCAACTTTTTCTAAATATTCACGAAAACGTGTCTGCTGCGCCACAAGGAGAAGAGGATTGTGGGTAATGTTAACGTTGGATTTTTTTAGAGCTAATTTTAGGAAAACTGTAATAAAGAACACACCAACCCAGAAATTTAATTTGATTTCTGTACATAGACAACACGGTATTTTTATGGTATTCTTACAAATGTCCGAATGTGTTTTCAAAATAAAACGACATGGTTAGTGTTAGGAGAAGATGGTGGTTTGGGTTTAAACATCTGCAGAGGTGTAACTTCAGTATGGAAGTAAGCTGAGACTAAATCAGTTAACCTGGTTTCAGACATCTCCTGGTGAAAGTCTGGTGTTTATAGCTCCACCCATCCAGCCAGACCTCCACCGACCTGCTGCGTCACGGTGCGTCGCGGTGCGTCGCAGTGCGTCGCGGTGCGTCGCGATTATTTCGGTTATGTCACGTATAGGAATTTATTTCATGCTGATCATCACGAGAAAAACAACTGTTGGTTTCTAAGAACAGGAATCAGTGCGCTAAATTTCCCAAAGTGCTGTGCGACTGATGCCTGCGACAGAAATAAAGTATTTACTGACTTAATTATTGCTTATAAACTATTTATTAGAAACCAACACTTTTTGAGAATCGATACTGATTATTTCTATTACAGCCCCAATTAAAGTCAAAATCTGTCGATATTATTATTATTATATTATTTTCTTTATTTTTGCAAAACTACCTTGCAGCAATGTGTGCAGATAGAAACTGCAGCACAGGAAAGATCTTTTATTTTACGGTTAATAAAACCAGAATCAGCTTTATTTATTTAACTCTTGAGTTTCCTGCAAGATGCTAAACAGGCGTAAAACAACAACAGTGAAATATGTAAACTGCAGGTGTAAAGACGTGAAACGTCCAGCTGTCCTCTACATAAGAGACACTTTGACCAGGACAGACGTGATCCTGTCGGTATAAAAGCTACTTAAACACCGAAGCATGAAGCTGCTCTCCTTCACAACTAAACTATACATTCATGAATGCAGCGCAGATTTCAGGATGTAATTTCACTGTTTTCTTTTTCTTGGAAAAACACTCAACATTTACAATCGTAAGGATGAAATAACAGGACAGGATTGTTCTCTCTCCGTCTCTTTATCTGTGTTTTATTCCAGGTTTTTATATCCTGTCGCCGTCTCTCTCTTCCTCTTTCTCTTTGTCTTCATCTCTCTCTCTGCCTCCTCTTCATCCTCTCATCATCTTTCACTTTTCTCTCTCTCTCTCTTGCTCTCTCTCTCTCTTTCTTGTCTTTGTCTATTCTCTCTCTCTCTGGCAGACACAGAGGGATGATGGGTTTGTTGCCGTAGTAACTCCTCCATTCAGCCTCTCTCTGTTGGCACCAGCAGCATCAGCCGATGACGACACACAAACACAACAGTTTTCCCACGTCGAAATGATTTAGTTGTGTCTGTTAGGAAACAAAATGAGACTAGACAACATGAACACCCCCCTCCCTCCGTCCCTCCGTCCCTCCGTCCCTCCATCCCTCCATCCCTCCGTCTGTCCGCCATGCTCGCTCGCATGTTGATTACACACAGCAGCAGAAAAGACAACAGACGAGTAAAAACAAATGAATCGAGCCTCACAATTATCGCCCTGCCGTCGAGTCGGGTTTTTCACGTCGGAGCGGCTGCTTGTTGTTTGTGGTTTCATGGAGATGAGATGAAACATTGCTGGTCGCCGCAGGAAGACGAGGAAAATGACCTGATGCGTGTACAGGAGAGAGATGATAACTGAGAACGAGACGTGGCACGTTGAAGGGAAAATCTGCCCCAAAACCAAACACAAGCGCTGCTATATTTTCAGCTTGTCTCAGTCTCATACATGTTTTGATTTCCTGTTGATGTCGTGGCTTCGGACCGTTTCCACAACACGAAACATCAGAATCTGTCGTCACACGACTAAAGCCGCCAAAAACCTCAAAGCCTGGAAGTCACAGTGGACATTATCAACAGAACACGTGGCACCGATGCTTTGACCTGAGTGTCAATGACATCCTGTCGTCACAACTACACCCCGTCGTCACAACTACACCCCATCATCACAACCTACATCCCGTCGTCACAACTACACCCTGTCGTCACAACTACACCCCATCATCACAACCTGCACCCCGTCGTCACAACTACACCCCATCATCACAACCTACATCCCATCATCACAACTACACCCCATCATCACAACCTACACCCCGTCGTCACAACTACACCCCGTCGTCACAACTACACCCCGTCGTCACAACTACACCCCATCATCACAACCTACACCCTGTCGTCACAACTACACCCCGTCGTCACAACTACACCCCGTCGTCACAACTACACCCCATCATCACAACCTGCACCCCGTCGTCACAACTACACCCCATCATCACAACCTACATCCCATCATCACAACTACACCCCATCATCACAACCTACACCCCATCATCACAACTACACCCCATCATCACAACCTGCACCCCGTCGTCACAACTACACCCCGTCGTCACAACTACACCCCATCATCACAACCTGCACCCCGTCGTCACAACCTACACCCCATCATCACAACTACACCCCATCATCACAACCTGCACCCCGTCGTCACAACCTACACCCCATCATCACAACTACACCCCATCATCACAACCTGCACCCCGTCGTCACAACCTACACCCCGTCGTCACAACCTACACCCCATCATCACAACTACACCCCGTCGTCACAACTACACCCCGTCGTCACAACCTACACCCCGTCGTCACAACCTGCACCCCGTCGTCACAACCTACACCCCGTCGTCACAACCTGCACCCCGTCGTCACAACCTACACGCTATCATCGTGACATCATATCATATATGTCCTCACCTACGTCCTGTCATCACCTACAGCCTGTCCTCACCTACGTCCTGTCATCACCTACATCCTGTCATCTCCTACGTCCTGTCCTCACCTACATCCTGTCGTCTCCTACATCCTGTCCTCACCTACGTCCTGTCGTCATCACCTACATCCTGTCCTCACCTACGTCCTGTCCTCATCACCTACATCCTGTCCTCACCTACATCCTGTCCTCACCTACGTCCTGTCCTCATCACCTACATCCTGTCCTCACCTACATCCTGTCCTCACCTACATCCTGTCCTCACCTACATCCTGTCCTCACCTACGTCCTGTCCTCATCACCTACATCCTGTCCTCACCTACATCCTGTCCTCACCTACATCCTGTCCTCACCTACGTCCTGTCCTCATCACCTACATCCTGTCCTCACCTACGTCCTTGTATCCTCTCTCATCCACACTAGAAAAGAACCGAACCATGGTTCAGTTTGATCCCGGTGTGATACGGCCCTTCGTTACCTAAACACACTTTAACCACAGAGATCAGGAAGCTAATTTCTCCCTTTTGGAAGGTAAATGACAAACACTGTGTTTCACTGTTTGGATGCAAACATTAGGTTTTAGTTTTGTCCTTAACTGAATAACAGGACTTTCGTTTCTCTCTCCGGTCACCAGAGACCACAATGCTTTGCAGCTGTGGTGACGGGCAGCTGGAGGGATCCAGATTTAGATCCAGGAGTTTGTCTCCGATGTGGGCAGAGAACAATGTGACGATAGCTTCACCTGAGAGGCCCTCTTATTCCCCACAACTTATACTTAATGGAGGGCCGCTCCACATTATAACAGGAGGCTAAGAAAGGAGCTTTATGCTACATTATTTACTCAAGGTGCTCTTCACCTGCCCTGCTGTTACCGCCGAGCTTTAGTCATCCTCAGCTTTCCATTTTAAGACTGAACATGTGAAGCAGGTGATCAACCTCAAACACTCCTTTGCTCGGCCTGACATGGTGTACAAACCTGTAATGCAGCCCAGTTTGATATGATTACAAATGGTGAAAAATAGTCAGGAAGGTGTTATTAAGATCTCAGAGTGATTAAACTGATCCAGTCACATGTTCTCCTGGAGGACAAACTTCCTCTGAGCAGAGAGGTTAAACCCCCGAGTCCCCTCTCTCTGTCTGTCTATCTATCCTTCTATCTGTCTATCTATCTATCTATCATCCATCTGTCTGTCTATCTGTCCTTCTATCTGTCCTTCTATCTGTCTATCTGTCTATCTATCTATCTATCCATCTATCTGTCTATCTATCCTTCTATCAGCTATCGTCTATCTGTCATCCATCTGTCGTCTTCCCTCTATCTGTCTATCTATCTATCTATCATCCATCTATCTGTCTATCTATCCTTCTATCTGTCCTTCTATCTGTCTTCTTCCTTCTATCAGTCTATCTGTCTATCTATCTATCTATCATCCATCTATCTGTCTATCTATCCTCTATCTATCTATCTATCTCCTCTGTCTTCTATCTGTCCTTCTATCTGTCTATCTGTCTATCTATCTATCTATCCATCTATCTGTCTATCTATCCTTCTATCTGTCCTTCTATCTGTCTATCTGTCTATCTGTCTATCTATCTATCTATCTGTCTATCTATCCATCTATCCATCTGTCTACCCTCTATCTGTCTATCTGTCTGTCTATCTATCTATCATCCATCTATCTGTCTGTCTATCTATCCTTCTATCTGTCTATCTGTCTATCTGTCTATCTATCTATCATCCATCTATCTGTCTGTCTATCCATCTATCCATCTGTCTATCTATCTGTCTATCTATCCATCCATCAGTCTGTCTATCATAATATCTATCTATCTATCTATCTATCTATCTGTCCATCTGTCTATCTATCTATCTATATATCTATCTGTCTATCTGTCTATCTATCTATCTATTGATCTACTCTATCTATCTATCTATCTATCTGTCCGTCCGTCCGTCCGTCCGTCCGTCCGCCGGCCGTCCGTCTATCTATCTATCTTCTATCTATCTATCTATCTATCTATCTATCTCTATCTCTCTATCTCTCTATCTCTCTCTCTATCTATCTATCACTATCTCTCTCTCTCTATCTCTATCCATCACTATCTCTATCTCTCCATCTATCTCTCTCTGTCACCTCTGTAGAGGATAATATATCATGTTTCATCCCAGAGTACCTTCAGTCGTTACCACTTCAGTCGTTACCACTTCAGCCGTTACCAGTATAAACCAGTAAGTTGATAGAATATTCCCACTGAAAGCTGATGTGAAGTTGTATTGACCTCTGACACACCAGACGGACAGTCGGAGAGTCTGTGGTCGTCGGTGAGCGCCTGTCGGTCGGATCTAGTCTGCTGTGATGGAGGTTTTCTGGCTGATGCAGCACGTTGACAACGAAACCTCTCTGATTGGCTGATCAGTTTAAACGAATCAGTGCACGAGAAGAGAAATGGAAGTGAGGAAAGCAAGCCGAGAAAAGTCAAGAAGAAAAACACAGAAAGCTCTCCTCACTTTTCCTCTTCATCTCATCTGATCGTTCCAACACAGATGTTTTCACAGCGACGTGAACATCTGGAATGAAGCTAAGTGGTGACAGAGAGTGGTGTGAAAATGGTCGGCAAACACCACTTTGTTTCATGCAGGTTTCATAGCAGCAGCTTGTATGTTTTTGTATGTATATGTTGAATATTTTGAGTGATGTAGAAAGTTGTTTCCTCTCACTCAAGGTGCAGAGCGTACAGGATAACTGGCCGCTGGCTGGAGTCTTTGTGGTGCGTTCAAGTGCAACTTGTCAGCCAAAACAAAGGTAACGTGAGACGCCGGTGGCCATTGTTCTCTGATGTCGGCTTAGAATAGAAGTGAACGGGAGGCGAATGCTAATTTCGCTGATGTGTGGCTGTATGTATCTTGAGCTCTGGTTAAAGTTTTGAACACAACTGTGTTTGAGGTTTACTGATAATTAACGGAGACCTGGATCAGAAGCAATGATTTTCTGCAGCCATGTTGAAACCTAATCCCCAAAAAACTGTTCAGCTAATGAAATCAAGTTGGATATGAAGGTAATTCATCGGAGAAAAGGTTATATTAGCTTTCTAATTTAGCAGCTAGCGTCTGTGATTGGTCGGGGGAGTGGAGTCACCCTGAGAGACAGAGACAAAGAGTGGTTTAATTCCCTCAGTGAAGGCCGGAGCTGCATGAGAAACCAATCTGAGAGCTATTATCTTCTTCTCTCATCAAATTGGAAGCAGGTCTGATTTGGCCTTAATCGAGCTAATCTCCCCCGCTGCTTCTGCACAAAAACTGGCTGCAGCACAAATCATTTCCCTGCCTGAGGAAGAATATTGGTCATTTTCTTTTAGCACCAGGACTCTTATTAAGAGCCATCTCTAATTTTCTCTCTGTCTCACCAAGGGGTTCATGGGAGGAGGAGGAGGAGGAGGAGGAGGAGGAGGAAGGAGGACCGGGCGTCGGCACGTGATTACGGTTACCTAGACGACGGTCCGGCGGTGCCCCCGGGATCATGGCCGGCCGGGGTGACGGAGAGCAGAGGGAGCTGAAATTGCATTCCATTAGTGCTAATACAGAGACATTAAGAGTCTTGTCTGAAGCGCTGGCCGCTAACGATTACGGTCACTAATTCATCCAATCAGCTCGCGAGCAGATGCTTCATGAAGTCATAACGACCTCGCCGCCTCTCCACGCTGGCTATTACCGCGTGATTGACAGCAGCCAGAGCTTTGTTTTAAACGGGGTGAGAGAGGAGAGAAAGGCCAAGAGGAGAAGCCATTTCTCCTCCATCCTGACAGCTCTTTATATTAAAGGACCAAACCGCGGATTTTAGTGTCACAAACACCTGATCGTCTTCCGTTAAGTTAAACTGTCGTCAGTGTTCAGATTGATTCAACTCACAGAGAACTGAAACTCATCCGTTATTGTCAACATGTAAGATAAACGTTGTTCATCCGGAGGGAAATGGTTGCAGTACGGAGCAAATATTAGAGACGGAAAATAAAACAAAATATTAATAATACATATTATCAGTAAGGCCCATAAACCATAAGTACACTAAAGAAGAGACTGGTGGGGACCCAGAGAACCCATTTACATTCACATATCTGGAGGTCAGAGGTCAGCGGACCCCTTTGAACATGGACATGACGGTTTTTCCTCTCTAAAAGTTTGGACAGTTATTTAACCTCCTTTCTGACAGGCTATGATGACCTGGCTGGTACCGGTGGATCTCCACCCTTCTGCCCTCTTCGGGCTAGAACTTTTCTTTTTAGCAAAATTTTTTGACATTCAATGCATTTCCAGACCCTGAATCACGGTATTTGTTCAGTGATGCATATTTGTTGTCATTTATTGGAAACACAGCTGACCAATCAGAGCCCGGGAGGCGGGATCACAGGTCAGGACGCCGCTGCTGTCAAAAAGTGACCGTGTCTTGTATGTTTGATGGCTGCTTGACTACGCAGACTGAGACTGATGGTGAGGGTTTTTTTTTTTCCGTGCTCTGCTGAGAGTGCTGAGGTGAAGAAATCATTTAGAAGAGAAAAGAGTGAAACGATTGGATGTGACCTTTAAAGAGAGACGATGAGAACATGGAAATGAGGAGATGAACAGAATTAACATGGCGACTGTTCCCAGATCAGCCGCCGTCTGCAGCCTCGGCTCACTTTACTGCACTCTGACATTTGAATGACGTCTCGCTACTGCGCATGTGTGTCGAAAGTCACTTTATTGCACCCGGTTTGATCTCAGTTGTATTAAAATAATTACAATGAGTCATGAGGTTTATTTTTGGCGAAGTTTAATTCACAATGACGGCGTTGTCTGTTGCTTCTCTGGTCTCTGAGTCTGTTAGACATCTGGACCCAGTGAGTAGAAACATAGACAGTGTTTCTATGTTTATCGAGGATCATCGATAGAAGAAAAGAAGCAACTGAATACCTAATCAGTACTTCACACGTGATATGGAAATTAAATAGAAAGTGATTCAAAAAACACTGAAAATATGGTGTTAAATTTTTCATACTAAAGAGGTTGCTACAGAGATTATTACATTTTTGGGAAAAACTTGATTATATATCCTGATACAGATAAAGTTTTGTCTACTGGCAAGAAAGTCATCACACAGCAACTGCTGCAGGCAAACTATAGGCAGCCTAAGTCCCGCCCCTTCCTGTGGACCACCACAGGACCTTATTTCAAAAATATGAACTTTGTCAAGAAAGTCTCAATTTGTTGTCGTATCATTTAAGTTTGTGTGAAACATAGCGAGTTAGCTAGTATTGATAGTAGCTAGTATTGAACTTAGCTGCATTAGCTAGCTAGCTACTATTAGTGTTGATGACATGGAACATAGCTAAGCTAGCTAGCTAGCTACTATTAGTGTTGATGACATGGAACATAGCTAAGCTAGCTAGCTAGCTACTATTAGTGTTGATGACATGGAACATAGCTAAACTAGATAGCTAGCTAGTATTAGTGACATGTAACATAGCTAAGCAAGCTAGCTAGCTACTATTAGTGTTGATGACATGGAACATAGCTAAGCTAGCTAGCTAGCTACTATTAGTGTTGATGACATGGAACATAGCTAAGCCAGCTAGCTAGCTACTATTAGTGTTGATGACATGGAACATAGCTAAACTAGATAGCTAGCTAGTATTAGTGACATGTAACATAGCTAAGCAAGCTAGCTAGCTACTATTAGTGTTGATGACATGTAACATAGCTAAGCAAGCCAGCTAGCTACTATTAGTGTTGATGACATGGAACATAGCTAAGCTAGCTAGCTAGCTACTATTAGTGTTGATGACATGGAACATAGCTAAGCTAGCTAGCTAGCTACTATTAGTGTTGATGACATGGAACATAGCTAAGCTAGCTAGCTAGCTACTATTAGTGTTGATGACATGGAACATAGCTAAACTAGATAGCTAGCCAGTATTAGTGACATGTAACATAGCTAAGCAAGCTAGCTAGCTGCTATTAGTGTTGATGACATGGAACATAGCTAAGCTAGCTAGCTAGCTACTATTAGTGTTGATGACATGGAACATAGCTAAGCTAGCTAGCTAGCTACTATTAGTGTTGATGACATGGAACATAGCTAAGCTAGCTAGCTAGCTACTATTAGTGTTGATGACATGGAACATAGCTAAGCTAGCTAGCTAGCTACTATTAGTGTTGATGACATGGAACATAGCTAAACTAGATAGCTAGCTAGTATTAGTGACATGTAACATAGCTAAGCAAGCTAGCTAGCTACTATTAGTGTTGATGACATGTAACATAGCTAAGCTAGCTAGCTAGCTACAATTAGTGTTGACGACATGGAACATAGCTAAACTAGATAGCTAGCTAGTATTAGTGACATGTAACATAGCTAAGCTAGATAGCTAGCTAGTATTAGTGTTGATGACATGGAACATAATTAAGTTAGCTAACTAGCTACTGTTGGTGATGTCAAACAAAGCTAAGTTAGCTAGCTAGTGTTGGCGATGTTGAACATAGCAAAGTCAGCTAACTAGCTAGTGTTGGTGATGAGAGATGTAGTTCACTGAGCGGTTTCACACAAAACTAAATGACACTACAACAGACTGACACCTTCTTGACTTGTAAAATTAGCTTTTAAATGTACAAACATCATATACTGTATGTGTGATTCATGGAGCAATTCGAGCAGGATCATAAATTATTTGTGTCTCTATTAACTAGTTTTCATCATAAATTGATGAGCCACTGGAAGGGGTGGGAATTCATCCCTATAGAAACGATGAAACTGTGGTGCTTTTTTGACAACAGCTGTTAGATGGTGCTCTGTTAGCGATGCCACCATTTTGGACTGAAAGTGACAACCAGACACCCGCATAAATATCCACCTATAAGTGCCACACAAAAGTACAACTAAATTATTTCTTATTGTCATATTGCCCTGAAATGGCCTGTGTTGAACAATAGAAAATAAATCTAATAAGTGATTTCAGTCCAAAATGGCGGCAGCAGCTGTCGTCAACTCTTTGACTCTAAACTGCTTATATTTCCCTCAAACAATGTATAACAAAGATGTGCATCAGAGGGGATTTAGAAGTGAGTAACTTAACGCAATACCAAAAATACGTTCGCTGTATACCTGCAGACACCTTGCACTACTGCTAGCTAAATGTTAGTTATAGCTAGCTAGCCATATTTTAAGATTACCGCGGATAATGTTACATGAATCTTGAAACACTTCTGCTCAAAGTGACCTAAATCTACAGCTAATGCACAACTACTGGTTGCAGAGTGAACTCCACTCGACCATAAAATATGTACAACAAACTGACAACCACTTATAATGAAGTGAATGTGATGGAACAAAGGAGGGAGACACCTAGTGGCTCAGTGTTATCAATGTTGTCAGTGTTATCAATAGCACCTTTAGGTTTTTCCATTTTAAATGTTACAAGCAATAAACAGACGGAACAACTTGATTTTAACATGATTATAGGAAACAAAACTATATGAACAACAAACAAACAAATTCAGTTTCCTTTCTTAACATATTTATTGTAAACTGTATATTCTTTATTTTGGTTGCAGCACTTCTAGTTTAGTCAAACACACAGAGGTTTAAAGCACCAACTCTGCAGTTACATGTAAAGTTTTAGTTTGTTGAAAGTTGTTGAAAATGTTTTTCAGATTTAATTTCAGGGACGAGATGCAGAGACGATGATCTCTGGGAGGAAACTGGATGTCAGCTGATGTCAGAATGCTTCAGTGTTTCTCAGCAGTAAATGAAAATTATGCTGAAAAGTAATTTGAAGAATCAAATTTAGACTTTGAAAAGTATCTGCAGGAAAACAAGACTCATTAAAAGTGCAGCAGCCTCCATTCTCACTCAATTAAGGACGTAACTGGTGGAAATTAAACTGTAATTACACAGACTGCTGCGTTTAAAGCTCAGAAACAATATTATACATTAATTTATTAGATTCATCTTTCTGAAGAGAAGCGGTAAAGATGTATTTCTGCAGAATTACTCAGGTGACACCAGAAAAGTAAACCGTAAAGCTGTAATTCAGTCGCAGTGGAGGGATCAATGAACAATAAATGAAATTCATCTTTATTGAGGTTATTTTAACTTATAGACAGTTTTGTGCTTCTTAGTCTGTTAGTTTGTTTCACCACAAACAAAAAAACATATTGTCCTATTTGACAACAAACTAGCAGAGATCACATTAACCTCCACCAGCGAGGTTATGTTTTCGGTTTGGTTTGTGTTTTTGTCAGCAGGATTACTGAGAAACCGCCGGCCTGATGATCACAACGCTAGCTGAGGAGCAACGCTTTACATTTTGGACAGCTGACTTTCAGAACAAGTAACATTATCGAGTCCAAACATGTCAGTCGATTCCTTAGATATAAACAGCTCATTCTCAGCTAAATACTTGATTATTAAAGTTATACTCCAAATCATGAGATCCCCTAAATTTTACACCATTCCTCTAGTACACAATTTATTTAATTTTGTGTTATTTCATACTACTACGAGAGCCGAAATGTGGACAACGAGCAAAGAATCAAAGAGGCAAAACTCTGATGTTTTTTTTTCTTTCTTTTTGACAATTACGGTAGATGACGCTGCTGTAACACTGCCGCCATTTTGGACTGAAAACACAGATATGTCCATGTATAAAGACGTATAAAGAGACGTCTGAAAATCAGCTTCCCAGGAGGAATATCCTCATTAAATCCAGACCCTCAGACTGCTCCGCCCTGCAGCTCATATCACATATCTGCTTCTACCAGCTTCCTGCTGGCTGGATGAGGCTGGAATAATGATCTATTGGCTGTAATTGATCACTGTTATTATCTTCTAATCCACCCATGAGCTCTATGCTGTCAGCCTGGATTAACGTCTCTGCTCACAAACAACCGGTTATCGGCCAGTAGCTAGCAGAGCCGGTAGCTAGCATAACCGGTAGCTAGCAGAGCCGGTAGCTAGCATAACCGGTAGCTAGCAGAGCCGGTAGCTAGCATAACCGGTAGCTAGCAGAGCCGGTAGCTAGCAGAGCCGGTAGCTAGCAGAGCCGGTAGCTAGCATAACCGGTAGCTAGCAGAGCCGGTAGCTAGCAGAGCCGGTAGCTAGCAGAGCCGGTAGCTAGCAGAGCCGGTAGCTAGCAGAGCCGGTAGCTAGCAGAGCCGGTAGCTAGCAGAGCCAGTAGCTAGCAGAACCGGTAGCTAGCAGAGCCAGTAGCTAGCAGAGCCAGTAGCATGGAGCTATTTACTGACAGCACAGGACACAACCTCTACATCCATGGTCTGGACACTACTGGACCCTCTTCAACATCCGTGGTCTGGGCTCTACTGGACCCTCTTCTACATCCATGGTCTGGACACTACTGGACCCTCTTCTACATCCATGGTCTGGACACTACTGGACCCTCTTCTACATCCATGGTCTGGACACTACTGGACCCTCTTCTACATCCATGGTCTGGACACTACTGGACCCTCTTCTACATCAACGGTCTGGACTCTACTGGACCCTCTTCTACATCCGTGGTCTGGGCTCTACTGGACCCTCTTCTACATCCGTAGTCTGGACTCTACTGGACCCCATTCTACATCCACGGTCTGGGCTCTACTGGACCCTCTTCTACATCCACGGTCTGGGCTCTACTGGACCCTCTTCTACATCCACGGTCTGGGCTCTACTGGACCCTCTTCTACATCCACGGTCTGGGCTCTACTGGACCCTCTTCTACATCCACGGTCTGGGCTCTACTGGACCCTCTTCTACATCCACGGTCAGGGCTCTACTGGACCCTCTTCTACATCCACGGTCTGGGCTCTACTGGACCCTCTTCTACATCCATGGTCTGGACTCTACTGGACCCTCTTCTACATCCATGGTCTGGACTCTACTGGACCCTCTTCTACATCCATGGTCTGGACTCTACTGGACTCCATTTTGGGTCCTTGACATGAAAAAGGTTCAGACTGATCTCAGAATCTGTGATCTGGATTTTTATGACTTCATTTAGAAGAAGAAGAAGAAGATCTGCCTTTATTAGTCCCACAGTGGGGAAATTCAATTTACACTCTGTTTAACTTATACATGGTACATGCACACAAACACACACACACATGCAGTAATGGAGAGATGTCAGAGTGAGGGGGCTGCTCCAGACAAGCGCCCCGAGCAGTTGGGGGTTCGGTGCCTTGCTCAGGGGCACCTCGGCAGTGCCCAAGAGGTAAACTGGCACCTCTCCAGCTACCAGTTCACACTCAGTTTTTGGTCCATGTCGGGACTTGAACCGGTGACCCTCCGGTTCCCAAGCCAACTCCCTACAGACTGAGCTACTGCCGCCCCCATCGCTCACTTTCTGCTCCTCTGGGAAGCAGCCGGGATGAAAGTTTAATAAGGAAATTAGTAAATAGCTATAAAAGTATGCATATTTATCATATTTATAATATATAATATGTTGTTCAGTGCAGGACATTTCAGTAGAGACAACAGACAAATATGACAACAGAAGCAATTTAGTTTTTATTTTTGTATGGCATTTTATACATGTACATTTATATTTTATTATAGTCACCTTCAGTCCAACATGGTGGAAGGACTCTCTGCTGCTGGGTGAACAACTGACTTTCACTTTTGAGCAATATATGGTTTTACTGTTACCATATGAACCATTTTCATTTAGAAGCACCTTGTAAAAAGTAAATAAAATGGCCTGAAAATGACCTTAACACATCTTAAATAATCAAACATGTATATTCTCAGAGACAGCGCTGAAAAAAGAAGTTTAATTTTGAAAAGTTAGAACGGATGCAGAGAATGACTCTATAAGAACGGTAATTAGCTGAGGAATGCGTCAATCACGGTGCACCTGCCATCTCATCCCGCCTCCACACCCTCACCAGCCAATAGTAGCCTCGCATACTGACGCCAAGGTTGATTGACTTCCATGATACACAAAACAAACAGTGTGAGGAGAAAATGCTACAAGATGTCTGAAAGACAGGACAGATCTGAATTATCTGAAGAGACAAACAGGAAACGGTTGAATGAGAAAGTCCTCCAAACACACAGAGGGTTCATCGTTGAGACATATTGATCCCAGGAGGGCTAGCAAGTCCGGTACCACCGAACCAAGAGACCGCTAACATAAGCTAACGCCGCTAACGCCGCTAGCACTACTCAGCTAGCGCAACGCATAGCTCAGGTGTCGATGTGAACAGGTAAGACGCTTTATGCGCTGTATTTGCGCTGTATTTGCGCTGTAGCCGCTTGAGCAGCTGATGAAACCGTCTCTGTGTGTTTGACTCGTGATAACAAATTAGCTGTGGTTTATTTTTATAAAATTGCTGACGTTGTACCTGATGCTAAAATGCTGTGAGAGGATATTGATCCAGGAGTTATTGTTATGATGCAGACCCGTGTGGTGCGTTATTAACTGTTATGGATCAGCCAGATGACACTGTGAGCCCACCAGCATAGCACAGCTGTGTAACATTAAGGTTATAATATATGGTTATATATATATATATATATATATATATATATATATATATATATATATATATATACACACACACACACACACACATTATGGAATGCTTCTACTTGCAGTATTTTCACAGTGTGGTATTAGTACTTTTACTTGTAGTCTCAACGTGTTATTAGTACTTTTATATGTTGTGGATTATTTTCAGTATAGTATTAGTTCCTTTACTTGTAGTGGAGTACTTTCAGTGTGGTATTAGTACTTTTACTTGTAGTAGTGTATTTCCACAGTGTGATATTAGTACTTTTACATGTAGTGGAGTATTTTAGTTATGTCGTATTAATACTTTTACTAAGTAATGTTTTGAATGCAGTACTTTTACTTGTAGTGGAGTACTTTCACTGTGGTAATAGTACTTTTACTTATAGTAGAGCATTTTCACAGTGTAGTATTGGTAATTTTACATGTAGTGGAGTATTTTCACTGTGTTGTATAAATACTTTTACTTAAGTAATGTATTGAATGCAGTAATTGTACTTGTAATGCAGTACTTTCAGTGTGGTATTAGTACTTTTACTGAAGTAAGGTTTTGAATGCAGTACTTTTACTTGTAGTGGCATATTTTCACAGTGTGGTATTAGTACTTTTACTTGTAGTAGATTTTTCCACTGTGTTATTAATAATTTTACTTGTAGTGGAGTACTTTCAATGTAGTATTAGTACTTTTACTGAAGTATGGTTTTGAATGCAGTACTTTTACTTGTAGTACAGTATTTTCACAGTGTGTTATTAGTACTTTTACTTGTAGTGGAGTGTTTTTGCTTGTTGTATTAATACTTTTACTTAAGTAATGTTTTTAATGCAGTACTTTTACTTGTTGTAGAGTATTTTCACAGTGTGTTATTAGTACTTTTACATGTAGTGAAGTACTTTCTGTGTGGTATTAGTACTTTTACTTGTAGATAGAAGTAGGAAGTAACGCAGAAAGATGTGACACAGAGGATATGACATAGAGGATGTGGCACAGAGGATGTGACATAGAGGATGTGACACAGAGGATGTGACACAGAGGATGTGACACAGAGGATGTGACACAGGGGATGTGACATAGAGGATGTGACATAGAGAGACATAACTCAGAGGATGTGACATAGAGGATGTGACATAGAGAGACGTGACAAAGAGGATGTGACACAGAGGATGTGACACAGAGAGACGTAACAGAGGATGTGACATAGAGGATGTGACACAGAGGATGTGACACAGTGGATGTGACACAGAGGATGTGACATAGAGGATGTGACACAGAGGATGTGACATAGAGAGACGTGACATAGAGGATGTGACGCAGAGGATGTGACACAGAGAGACGTAACACAGAGGATGTGACATAGAGGATGTGACATAGAGGATTTGACACAGAGGATGTGACACAGAGGATGTGACACAGAGGATGTGACATAGAGGATGTGACATAGAGAGACGTGACACAGAGGATGTGACACAGAGGATGTGACATAGAGAGACGTGACACAGAGGATGTGACATAGAGAGATGTGACACAGAGGATGTGACACAGAGGATGTGACATAGAGAGACGTGGCACAGAGGATGTGACATAGAGGATGTGACACAGAGTATGTGGCACAGAGGATGTGGCACAGAGGATGTGGCACAGAGGATGTGACATAGAGGATGTGACATAGAGGATGTGACACAGAGGATGTGACACAGAGAGATGTGACATAGAGGATGTGACATAGAGGATGTGACATAGAGAGATGTGACACAGAGGATGTGACACAGAGGATGTGACATAGAGAGACGTGACACAGAGGATGTGACACAAAGGATGTGACACAGAGGATGTGACATAGAGAGATGTGACATAGAGAGACGTGACATAGAGGATGTGACACAGAGAGATGTAACACAGAGGATGTGACATAGAGGATGTGGCACAGAGGATGTGACACAGAGGATGTGGCACAGAGGATGTGACACAGAGGATGTGGCACAGAGGATGTGGCACAGAGGATGTGACACAGAGGATGTGGCACAGAGGATGTGACACAGAGGATGTGACATAGAGGATGTGACACAGAGTATGTGGCACAGAGGATGTGGCACAGAGGATGTGGCACAGAGGATGTGACACAGAGGATGTGGCACAGAGGATGTGACACAGAGGATGTGGCACAGAGGATGTGACACAGAGGATGTGACATAGAGGATGTGACACAGAGTATGTGGCACAGAGGATGTGGCACAGAGGATGTGACATAGAGGATGTGACACAGGACGCCACAGAGAGAAGTGACTTCCATCTTGTTTTCGTGCTGCCTGGTGTAACAGATTAAACCGTCTCGTGGTGCTCTGACGGGCCTCTGGTTGAGCTGGGCGGGGCGCCACGCGGCGCCGGGTCTGATGATGTCATTCATCTCATATTCTAGAACTGTTTTTATATCTGATCATAAAACTGGATGTGACTCTGATCTTTGAACGCCAGAAATTCACTGCTGAAATATCACAACAAGGTTTGAAGAAGAAAAACTGGGCAGGAAAAGTACACTGGGTACTTTTACTAAAAGTTTATTTGCTTTACAATGAGTACTTTTACTTTACGTTTATTTACTTCACACTGAGTACTTTTACTTTAAGTTTATTATACTGCACAAATAAACATCCTGGTCTCATCTGAAACTAGAGAATCTGATGGATCCATCAGTACCAACCAGGTCAGACTACTACTACTAAAAAACTACTACTACTACTACTACTACTACATCCTGGTCTCATCTGAAACTAGAGAACCTGATGGATCCATCAGGACCAACCAGGTCAGACTACTACTACTACTACTACTACTACTACTACTATTACTACTACTACTACATCCTGGTCTCATCTGAAACTAGAGAACCTGATGGATCCATCAGTACCAACCAGGTCAGACTACTACTACTACTACTACTACTACTACATACTGGTCTCATCTGAAATTAGAGAACCTGATAGATCCATCAGTACCAACCAGGTCAGACTACTACTACTACTACTACTACTACTACTACTACTACTACTACATACTGGTCTCATCTGAAACTAGAGAACCTGATGGATCCATCAGTACCAACCAGGTCAGACTACTACTACTACTACTACTACTACTACTACAACTACATCCTGGTCTCATCTGAAACTAGAGAACCTGATGGATCCATCAGTACCAACCAGGTCAGACTACTACTACTACTACTACTACTACTACTACTACTACTACATCCTGGTCTCATCTGAGACTAGAGAACCTGATGGATCCATCAGTACCAACCAGGTCAGACTACTACTACTACTACTACTACTACTACTACTACTACTACATCCTGGTCTCATCTGAAACTAGAGAACCTGATGGATCCATCAGTACCAACCAGGTCAGACTAGCTGGTAGTGAAGGAGGTTAAATGAGGCTCCAGACTTGACCTCTGACCTCCAGATGTGTGGATGTAAATGGGTTCTCTGGGTCCCCACCAGTCTCCCCTTTACAGACATGCCCACTTTCTGATAGTCCCAGTCAGTCTGGATCAAGTCCTAGTCAAGTCAGCACTCTGACACACTGACAGCTGTTGTTGCCTGTTGGGCTGCAGTTTGTCATGTTCTGATTGGAGCAGATTGTTGATGCTAAAGTCAGAACCTGGGAGGGTTTCTGGACCATATCTGGTATTGATTAGTGTTGTTATTGATTTACAATAATAAATATATACATACATTTACATAAAGCAGCATATTAGTCCACTAACATGTTGATGAGAGGATTAATTACTGGACTGGTCTCCTTTAAGGACATTATGAACAAATCAAAAATATGTGATAAATCATAATTAAATATTTGAACAGATAAGATAAGATAAGATGAACCTTTATTAATCCCCGGAGGGAAGTTCAGGTGTCTTAGCAGCATCAACAACAACAGTACAGATAAATACAGTACAGTAAAAAGTCAAAGAGAAGGTGCAGTGAATGAAATAAGGTGCAATGAAGAAAACTGACAGTAAAATAAATAAGTAACAGTAACGGTAATAAGTAAAGTGCAGCAGGTGGTGAGTATTGTATATGCACAGCATATGTATATGTAGTTATATAATTATATGTAATTATATACATTTGGAATAAATATGGAATTGTGGTGGTATATAATGGTATTTTACAGTAGATGTTTTTAAAGGTGCTACGGTGTATTTCTCCTTTGACAACAACCACTCTTGAGGAAACCCCCCTCTATACTTGGTATGGTCCTGTTCCCCCTCCCTATAAAACCTGTTGGATTCTTCCTCCCTCTGTTTGACAGTCCTCACCTTCACCTGCACAGGTAACACAAACATGTTGGTCACTGAAACTCAATGAGCTAAATGCATCAATAAATCCACTTTAATAAGTGCAGTGTTTACTGTGTGTTCCTCTATTAACAATGTGATAAATCAGTCAGTATGAACGCTGAAACAACCGGACGTGTTCAGTTGTTAGTAAAGTTAAAACGCACATCTTCTATTGGCTCAGCTGTGAAGCTAACATGGTTAGCCTCCTGAGCTACGGCAGGACAAGCAGAGAGTGGTGATAACCAGCTTATAGCTGCACACATACAACAACAAGCCTCTGCTTTGTTTGTTCACCTTATGGAAGGCTAAAGGATAAAACATTTCATGAAACTGAATTTGTGTCTTCTACAGGATCGTAACGCTGGTGGATTCAGAGCGACAGAGACTGATGTAGACATTTGGAGGACGTGAGACGGCTTCAATCGTCTGAACAGCCAGAATTTTAAAAAAGGTATTTAAAATCTGTTGTGTGTTTGTCAGGTGACACTGATGCTACACCACGTGATGCCAAACATGCAGGTTATTCAGAAGTAAAAAGGTATTTTTAGCTTGTCGTCATCATGAATTTATTGTCCCTCTGAGAGGTGAAGCAGCCACACTTTGATTTTTCTTGATCAGACGTCTTTTCCATCGTCTCCATCACCGGCCTGCAGCCTGTATGGCTTCCCCTGATTTGTGCTTTGATTCAAGCATCACTGGGTGAAGCAAATTTCATCTTGTTTCCTGAATAAAGAATGAAGGCGCTTATTTTGCTCTGGGAAACGTAGCGCCGCCGCCGCCGCCGCCGACCGCTGGCGGAGGCTCAGGCCGAGTGACGGATCCGTGTGACAAACACCAACAGAATCAGCTCTGATTTGATGCAACACAGCCGGTTTTGTAGTTTGACTCTCGTTTCATCCATGACACACAAACTGGACTCAAAGTGAAGTCCTGGTGCATTTATGATGTTTAGAATCAGTTGTTCCAGTATGTGGTGCAGGTTAATGGAGATGTGTTTAAACTTGTAGTAATAATCTCACAACCTCTTGATTTTTGTAATTTCACCCCATTGTCTCTTTACTTTATATACTTACTGTATTCTTTTGTATTTCCTCTTTCTGTAAAGCACTGGTTCAGGGCAGCAACTGCCCATTATTTTTTGATTAATCAATTCATCATTTTGTTTTTACTGTCAAATATTTTTCATAGAATTTTTTTTTACATTTTTTTTCCATTTCCATTTTTCCCAAACAGAACAAACAGTGGACATCTAGCAGACTGGTTCATACTTACATACCCTGATATTCTGTCATACATATGAACAGATAGGGCTGCACGGTGGTTAGCGCTGTTGCCTCACAGCAAGAGGGTCGCAGGTTCGATTCCGGCTTGGGACTCTTCTGTGTGGAGTTTGCATGTTCTCCCCGTGTAAGCGTGGGTTTTCTCCGGGTACTCCGGCTTCCTCCCACAGTCCAAAGACATGCTGTTTAGGTTAATTGATGACTCTAAATGTCCCGTAGGTGTGGATGTGAGTGTGAATGGTTGTCTGTCTATATGTTGTCTGTCTCTATGTGTCCTGTGATGGACTGGAGACCTGTCCAGGGTGAACCCCACCTTCGCCCAATGCCAGCTGGGATCGGCTCCAGCCCCCCGCGACCCCTAACGGGATAAGCGGTTGACGATGGATGGATGGATATGAACAGATATACAGTTGCAAGAAGAAGCCTGTGAATCTTTGGGATTTAAGAAAGAAAGAAAGAAAAGAAAGATATTCCTTTATTAGTCCCACAGTGGGGAAATTCAGTTTTACACTCTGTTGTTCACACAGTACATCTTCATGTCAATGGAGAGATGTCAGAGTGAGGGGGCTGCTCCTGACAAGCGCCCAGAGCTACTGCCGCCCCCTAATTTCTGCATAAGTTGGTCATAAAATGTACTACTAAACTAACTAAAACTGCACAAAACATGATATGTTTTCATGTTTTTATTGAACACAACATGTAAACATTCACAGTGCAGGGTAGAAAAAGTATGTGAACCTCTGGATTTAATACCTGGTCGACCCTCCTTTGGCAGCAACAACCTCAACCAGACGTTTCCTGTAGTAGCAGATCAGACCTGCTCAGCGGTCAGGAGGAGTTCTGGACCGATCCTCTTTACAAACCTGGTTCAGTTCAGTGATGTTCTGGATGTCTGGTGTGAATCTCTCTCTGGAGGTCCTGAGGTCAGGACTCGGACTGGGCCGCTCCAGAAGGCCTGTTTTCCTCTGTTGGTGATCTACTTCTCTGCTTTGGGTCGTTGTCCTGTTGGATCACCATCCTCTGCTGAGCTTCAGTTGGAGGACAGATGGTCTGAAGTTTTCCTGTAAACGTCTCGATGAAATAGTGAATTCATGTTTCCGTCGATGGCGGCGATCCGTCCAGGCCCTGAGGCAGCGAAGCGGCCCCGAACCATGACGCCCCTCCACCATATTTCACAGTGGTGATGAGGTTTAGATGTTGGTGTGCTGAGCCTTTTTCCCCCCACATAGCGTTGTGTGTTCCTTCCTAACAGCTCAGTTCTGGTTTCATCTGTCCACAGAGTATTTAGCCAGTAGTGCTGTGGAGCATCCAGCATTTTGGTATCAATATCGGTACCAACATGTATTTTGATACTTTTCGATACTTTTCCAAATAAAAGGAGAACACACCACACATCAGTAAATAAAATAAAATACCACAAAGAAATCTCTAATCTCTAATACGGACTTTTTAAAATAAATAAAATAAATAAAGAATACAATAGGATTCCAAGCACTAACATCTGAACATCTGAGACATCTACTGTTAAAATGCTTGTTTTCTGAATGGAGTCTGGTTGGATCAGAACCAGGCTCTGCAGCTGCTGCATCAACACTCAGCATAAAGTCATGTAGACGTTGTTGTTTCTGCCGTAGACAGCCGGTGGTTCTGGTCTCTGGACAGATCTGATGGACTATCGCAGCTCTGGGTGACCACAGACAACATTTATTTATTTAGGATTCGACAACGTCAGGACGGCAGCGAGGACAGGAGGACGATCTCAGCCAGAATATTCGAAATATTTCAGCACTGTTCACACCAAGAGCAAAACTTTTTGTACGCCGCAATTACATACAAAGTCTAGACACTTCTACACTTAAATTACAGCAATTTACTTTATTTGAACCCAAACCATGATTTTTGTAAAGCTATGTATGTATGTTTGTTGCCTAAGCCTAACCTAGTTGATCTTTTCCTAAACCTAGTTAAGAGTTTTATTTTGAAAAGACTAACAGAAATTGACACGTGCGTCTCGTGTTGCTGGACATTTGTAGGAAAATGTACTAAAAATACGTTGTCGAAAGTCGTGCTGCGCATCACAACAAAAAAGGAAATTTGTGTATGTCGGTGAATCATAAGATAAGATATTCCTTTATTAGTCCCACAGTGGGGAAATTTACAAATAGCAATTAATTTTAATTAATTGAATCAAATAGCTTTAATTTCATGGACTGCTGTGAGACTGAAGTTTAAGTCGGTTACAATCTTCGACCACAACACTAGACGTCGCCAAATCCTACAAACTGCACCTTTAGAAATAACAGTATGTTAATGTTGTCAAAGTTAACATAACAGTTTGTCTCCGTCAATCTCTTCGTCTGTTTGTGTCAAATAAACCCAAATACAAAATTAAACCTGGTTAGTTGTTAAAATACATGAACGTTGTCTGAAGCTGGATGTAAATATAAATAAATGATGAACGATGCTGTAGCCGCTGGGCTACAAACAGGATTCATGATCTCTAGACGGGTTCGGAGTCGCTGACTTTCCTCTGGTTGTTTTCTGGCTGTTTGGATCCAAACAGGCCGCCGTGTTCAGGTTACAGCCTTCCTCCTCGCCGCCGAGGCCAGATAGCCCACAATCCTCCACCTCCCCTTCAGCTAAGCAGCCATTAGCTGATTGGAGGCCGTCGATGTGTAAAAATATTCCCGCAGGCCGTCGTCTCCTCGGAGGGGGGTGGGGGTGGGGTGGTGTTGGTGGTTATACTGGTGTTGGTTGGGGGGGGGGGCGTCCATCCATCCATCCATCCATCCATCCATCCATCCGTTCAAATCAGCATTAATCATGCCGGCTCGCTTCATTCCTTCTCGTATCAAATCAGGCAAATGATTACTGGCATTCAGCCGACGAGGGCCGTCGACGGCGAGAGGCCGAGCAGCGCCGCAATCAGACCGCCGCTCGCTTCCTGGAGATCCCGCAGCAGAATCACAGTGTTTTTCTTCTCTTAACTAATCGTTTAATAAAAAGGACGATGATTGACATGCAGAAAATAATAGAATTGTGTATTTAGATCAGCCCGACCTGAAAATACTCATCATTCAGTTGTCGTTTTTTTTTTCTTCTTCTTCTCTCAATCAAGCTCGCTTCCAGCAGAGATAATTTCATTTCCTCTGTGGTGTAAATACGGCAGACTGCCCCGGACACCACAGAAGAAGATTTAATCAGGCTGCACATTTATGATGTGAGGATTTAAATTGTTAACAGCAGGACTGCAGGGACGCACGCTTATCTTCACATAAAACTACAGATTCGACTCAGTGTTAATCTGACACAGATCCATAAATAAGTCAAAACATTATAATCAATATAGACATTTAGAGTCGTAAAATGTAGTATAATACTCAGATCAACTAGATATAAGCCAGGATAGGAAGGTGTAAAAATAAGAATTGTCAATTAGGTTGATGAATTTGATTAAAATCAAATACTTAATAATAATAATAATAATAATAATAATAATAATTAAAGAATGTAATGTATATTTCATGCATATTTCAGCATCTTGTATCCCAAACTAAACTCTAATCTGAGCCCTCAGATCAAGTATTTAAAACTCTGGTCTTCAGTTGTTAAAAATGTCCTCACTGTCCTCCAAAAATGTCCTTCCTTTATATTCAGGTCCTCGATTTCCTGAAATGTGTTTTGTTTCCAAAGTGTCCTCAAGTGAAGACCAGACAGATGGCCTCACTGTCCATAATGATAATAATAAATAATAATAATAATAATAATAATAAACAAGTTGTCTCAACATTATGTAGTGCCTCACAACAAGAAAAAATACAACAAAACAATAATAATAAAACTAATTTAAAAAATTGGAAAAATTGTCCTCAAATTTTCATAATTGTGTCACTTTTCCCAAATGTCCTAACTTGTCCATAATAATAATAATAATAATAATAATAATAATAATAATAAACTTTATTTGAATAACGCTTTTCTTAACATTATATAGTGCCTCACAACAAAAAAAAAAAAGAAAAAAAAAAAAAAATAAAAAATTGGGACCCCCCAATTTCATAGTGTCAATTACTAAAAAAGTCCTCTTTTAACAAAAAAAATCCCCACCCCAAAAAAAATCCCCAAAAAAAAAAAAAAGAAAAGGAAAAAAAAGTATAATAAAAATAATTTTATAATTAAGACGTAAAGAAAGGATGATTAAAGCTACTACGATTTTCCGACATAAGGCGACGGATTATAAGGGCACAATCAATAAATATCAATATCACTTCTTTAATATAAAGCGCACCGAAAAAAAGAAACAAAAAAAAACAATATCACTCTTCAAAAGCCCCGGATTATAAAACACACCAGATTATAAAACAAACACCGGATTATAAAACACACCGGATTATAAAACACACCGGATTATAAAACACACCGGATTATAAAACACACTGGATTATAAAACACACCGGATTATAAAACACTGGATTATAAAACACACCGGATTATAAAACACACCGGATTATAAAACACACTGGATTATAAAACACACTGGATTAAAAGACACACCAGATTATAAAACACACCGGATTATAAAACACACCGGATTATAAGCGAAACAAAACGGTCAGATTAGTCAAACTTGATTCTATTAATTTAACAACTCAATAACTTCAATAACTCTCAACATTTTTCAGTTGGAACACGAAATACAAACCAATACACTGACTTTCAGTTTTTTTCAGTTCATTCCTCGTCCACAGATCCATCAAACTCTGAACGACCTGTCGACACCGATATCTAGCGGTTGGAGTTCTTTAGTTCATCCACCCGGAACGACGGCGAGCTCCGAAGTAGTTTTCTTCACTCTGGTTGTGACGGTGTCGGTGAGATGGGCAGCATGGAGTCTCAGATCAACAGGGACGGAGAGTTGAGGAAAAAGCCGTTCGGTCTCTTGACATAAATTTCTCTCAGCCGTTCACTCATCTTCTCCTCGTCCATCCAGCCCTTCGAGTTAGCCTTGATGATGACGCCAGACTGCTATCAGGAGTATTACTCCGCCATGGCGCCTGACTACTGTCAGTAGTATTACTCCGCCAGGCGCCTGACTACTGTCAGTAGTATTACTCCACCAGGCGCCTGACTACTGTCAGTAGTATTACTCCGCCAGGCGCCTGACTACTGTCAGTAGTATTACTCCACCAGGCGCCTGACTACTGTCAGTAGTATTACTCCGCCAGGCGCCTGACTATTGTCAGTAGTATTACTCCACCAGGCGCCTGACTACTATCAGTAGTATTACTCCGCCAGGCGCCTGACTACTGTCAGTAGTATTACTCCACCAGGCGCCTGACTACTGTCAGTAGTATTACTCCGCCAGGCGCCTGACTACTATCAGTAGTATTACTCCACCAGGCGCCTGACTACTATCAGTAGTATTACTCCGCCAGGCGCCTGACTGCTATCAGGAGTATTACTCCACCAGGCGCCTGACTACCGTTATCGTAATGCGGAGCATTACAGTCCATCCAGCGGTGCAGTTTCAAAGTTTACCAAACTCATAATAAAACATTTTGACAGATTTTTGACGCCTTGTACCACATAAAGTTGGATCAAGGTCAGTAAGCAGCCAGAATTGATACATAAGGCGCGCCGGATTATAAAGCGCACTGTCGATTTTTGAGAAAATTAAAGGATTTTAAGTGCACCTTATAGTGCGAAAAATACAGTACATAAAGCAGCATGTTTGTCCACACAGAGTATTGAATACTTAACAAATCTCCCTTTAAGGGACATTTTGGACAAATAAACAAATAAATGTACAATTAATTTGTGATTAATCGTGATTAAGTGTTTTAATTGTGTGACAGCCCTGATGATTAAATGTGCAGTTGATTGCATCTGCTCCCAGAAACCAGACGCCACAGTGAGTCTCTTTGATTTGCCTCTGACCAAAGACATGTTGTGTTTTTCTAAACAGAGGTATTCTGAGGGTGAAATGTGACTCCAGGTAGGTGACTCACCTGAGCAAACACAGGGGGGTGAACTTATAACACAAACAAACAGGATGAAATAATGCATTTGTTGGGGACTACTTTCAACGGCGGAGGAATCCACACCATGTGGCGCTGTAGTGAGTGTCAGTGTCAGCAGGACGGCGGATGAGGGGTTGAGTCAGAATGAACTACAGTGATGGTGATGAAGGACCATGGTAGTAGAGTTATTTCTGTACACCAGCTCTTCTTCCCACGCTCCACCAATACCTCCAGGTCTCTAGGTGAGAGCCTCACTGCTCCCCCCAGGGACCAGCTGTGGTTGTGGGCCATGCTACCCACCACAGCCCCCCCTGGCTCTCTAATCCCTCCTGGAGGTCTGAGAAACACAGCCAGAGGCTTCTCCCAGACCGACCAGGCTGTCGTTAGATCACTGATCTGATCATTAGAGGCCACCAGCAGGGTCGGCTCTCTATCACAGCTGCATCATTTACTGATGTTAAAAATGACTTTTAGAAGCACCTGATGACCAAACAGACATGGAGTGAAACAAAAACTAGTAAACTAACCACCGGGCGACACAGAGGAGTGCTGGGACAGGAGGAGGAGGAGGAGGAGGAGGAGGAGGAGGTCCACAGGGAGGCCTGTGCAGCTCTGGGAATGTTTGGTATTAGCCAGCCAAGGCGGTGCGAGCCCAGGTGACAACAGATTGTGTTTCAGGATAATTGAAGGATCGCTGGATTAAAATGTGTGAAGGTGGATCAACAGACAGCCCAGAACGTTCTGTCACGCTGACCCCGGATCAGTTCGTTAGTTCTTTATTAGTTATCAGGTCTGGAGGAGGCGGAGAAACTAACTCAGGTGTTTGTTGTCACACAGGAGGAAGCAGCTGGTCATTTACACAACATCAGTTTCAGTTTCTGTAAACAGGGACAACGTGGTGTGACAGTGAAGCTGCTGACAGGAGATGAGTTTCTACAGAGACCCTGAAGTGACGACATTATGTATCAGAGCCGTCAACATATTGACATATTTAATTGTGATTAATCACACATTTATTTGTCCAAAATGTCCCTTAAAGGGAGATTTGTCAAGTATTCAATACTCTGTGTGGACAAATATGCTGTAAATGTATGTATATATTTATTTTTGTAACTCAATGAACAACACCAAACAAAGACAGATATTGTCCAGAAACCCTCCCAGGTTCTGACTTTAGCATCAACAATCTGCTCCAATCAGACCCCCCTCACGGGGTCTGAGTTTAGCTGACTTGACTATGACTTGATCCAGACTGACTGGGACTATCAGAAAGTGGGCATGTCTGTAAAGGGGAGACTGGTGGAGACCCAGAGAACCCATTTACATCCACACATCTGGAGGTCAGAGGTCAAGTCTGGAGCCTCATTTAACCTCCTTCACTACCAGCTAGTCTGACCTGGTTGACCTTGTCTCATCTCATCTCATCTTGTCTCGTCTTATCTTGTCTCGTCTCATCTCATCATCTCATCTCATCTTGTCTCGTCTCGTCTCATCTCATCTTGTCTCATCTCGTCTCATCTCATCTCATTTCATCTTGTCTCGTCTTATCTTGTCTCGTCTCATCTCATCATCTCATCTCATCTTGTCTCATCTCGTCTCGTCTCATCTCATCTTGTCTCATCTCGTCTCGTCTCACCTCTCATCGTGTCTCATCTCGCCTCATCTCATCTCATTTCATCTCGTCTCATCTCATCTCGTCTCGTCTCATCGTATCATCAACCTCTTATCCGGCGTCGGGTCGCAGGGGACCCCAAACTTCTCTTTCCCGGGCCCCGATTGGTCGTTCTCTATACTTCCTGGTTGACGATTACGTGGATTAAATATGAAATTATTTTGTGGAATGTAAATGAATCACAGTGCAGTTTAATTTGCAGTACTGCAATGAACGGTGTCTGAGACCAGCCTGAAATATGATTTCAGTTTGTCAGGAAGACGATTATATTCAGATCTGCTGTCACTCATTAGAGAGGGTTATATAACGTTATCAGAGAAGCAGTCGTTGACAGTGAAAACGATCATTAAATATGTTTGAAAGGGAAATGAGAATATGCAACATAAAATAGGGGGAGAAGTGAAAATCAATATACGACAAATATAAAATGAAATATATTTGTGGTAGACAATATGTGTAAAATGAATAAAACGTAATGTAAACATGAATGTTAATACAGTATGTGTAGAAATATAAGTACTAAAATTCATAACAGGAACTGAGAATATAAGAAATATGAAACATGTACAAATATTTGCATTAAGATGTGCAATATATAACAAATGACCACAGTGCAAATAAGTAAATACAAAATGCTGAGAAGTGTGTTTAATGCAGTAAGTGCCAAAATGGTATAAGGAAGAATTAAATGAAAATATTTCTTGAATAATAAGAAGTAAATAATATTTCTTAAAACATGAATAATAATGAAATAAGAATAGTTCTTTAAATTTTAATAAGAATTAAATAAGAATAGTTCTTGAATATAAACAAGGATTAAATAAGAATAGTTTTTGAATATATGAGAAACAGGTAGTATAACAGTAGTAGAAGTATTTCTTGGTAAATAGACAGTATAAAGGTTTCACCAGCTCCATGAATTGTTAATAATAAAACGAGTTTTTTACTCTCATGATGAACGTCTGTGGTGTGAAGCAGAAACGTGGAAACAAACACATTTTTGACAGGAAAACTCCTCTTCTTTTGTTTTTTACTAATTAAAGACTGAAATCAGGTTGATGTTTTTTGTGTTTAGACCAATTAGCCTCGTCTCATTCCAGCTCTGGTACTTCAGAAAAGTACTTAAAGTTCAGCATCACTACTAAATGTGCTGAGTTATATCCAACCACTGGAAACCGATCAAGAGAAAAACAAGTCTGGTAGGATTTTAATAAGCTAGTTAACATTTTTATGCCCTTTGTATTAGACATGATAAAATATAAATCAGGATTTTAGGTAATTTCCTACTGAAACATTTAAATTATGTGACTTTCAAACAGAATATTTTGGTTATTTTTAATATTTTCACCACTTTACTTCGCTGTGAGGCAGCGTCTCTAACAAGGTACTGAAGCTGTTATATCGCTGTCGTCAAGGCCACCAGACTCCATTCAGAAACACAATTAGCCCATCAAATCTGAAAGGATTAGCTGATTAATCAATTAAAAATCAAGTAAGTTTACTCATATAATGATTTCATGTTTTGGTGCATAACAGTCACAGTAAACTCGAGAAGAGAAAAAGCCGAAACACATATTGCAAAAGTCACGAATCATAAATATAGAACAGAAATTTACAAGAAAAATATGTGAAATGTGTTTTGTTTTAAACGAAAAGAGCTGCAGTGATTAAAGATGAAGAGGATGGAAAGTGTAACACAAGTAAAACATTTTATTGATTAATCGTTGAAGCAATTTTTAAGAAATAGTACCAATCTAAAAAATGATTATTGATTGATCATTTAAGGTAATTTTTAAAGTATTCTAAAGTCTGATTATTGATTAATCAAGTACTTTTCAAGAAATATACCTATTATAAAAAAAAATTGCAGCTCCATCTTCTCAGGTGTTAATATTTTTTTTTTTTTTAAATTAGTCTTTGATATTAAACTGAAAATATATTTTAGGTATTTAAACTGTTGATCAGACAAAATTCGACATTTGAAGGCATCTCGTTGAACTGCTGTTATGGTTATTTTTCTTTCATGCTTGTTGATTAATCAGTTATTAATCCAGTAAGTTTACACATTTAATGATTTAATATTTTGGTACATAACAGTCACAGTAAACACAGGAAGAGGAAAAGCCAAAAATAAATCATAAATCATAAATATAGAACAGAAATTTACAATAAAAATATGTAATATATGCTTTTTTAAATGAAAAGAGCTGCACAGTGATTAAAACGAAGGAATGTGTAAATGTTCACAAGCAACGATCACTTCATCATTTAAAGTCATTTTAAAGAAAAATATAAAAACAAACATTCTGCAGCTCCAGCTTCTCAGATTTGAGTATTTTCAGTTTTTTATTCATCTTTTCCATTAAACTGAATATGTTTCAGGCATTTAAACTGTGGATCGTCTGACTGCGTCACATTGAACTTTTGATGGTTATTTTTGTTTTCTTTGCAAAAGTCCTGAATCATAAAAACAGAAGTTTACGCTAAAAATATATAAAAAGGTGTTTTTGAAATGAAAAGAGGAAAAAACAGAAGAATAGTGAAAATGTAAATCTTAATAATATATACAGAAACTCAGTCATTGTAAACTAAATATATCAAATCTCCAGCTTCTCATTGATTTGAATATTTTCATTTTTTTATTCATCTTTTACATGAAACTGAATATGTTTCAGGCATTTAAACTGTGGATCATCTGAATGCGTCACATTGAACTGGAACCAGCAGAACCAGCCCATTGACTCTGAAATGATTAGTTGATTAATCGGTTATTAATCCAGTAAGTTTACTCGAGTAATGAATTCATGTTTTGGTGCATAATCGTCACAGTAAACACAGGAAGAGAAAAAGGCAGAAACAAGTGTCGCTAACATAACGTCTACAGAAACTTCATTTGACAAACAGTCTGATAATAAATGTCAGTTAAAGTCATTTTCACCAAAAATATCAAATCTTAAATATGAATATTTTGTTGTTTTCATTATTATATTATTATATTGATCTGAATTTCTTTTTGTTTGAGCGTTGATCAAACAAAACAGGACATTTTGAGATGTGACGTGTGATGTGATGTGTCTGTGACGTCTGTTATGTTAATATGTTTGACATTAATGGTTAATGGTCATTAGTAGACGTTAGTGGTTGTTATTTAGTAGACATTAATGGTTGATGGTTGTTAGTAGACGTTAGTGGTTGTTATTTAGTAGACATTAATGGTTAATTGTCATTAGTCAGTAGACGTTAATGGCTATTAGTTAGTAGACGTTAATGGCTGTTAGTTAGTAGACGTTAGTGGTTGTTATTTAGTAATTGTTAATGGCTGTTAGTTAGTAGACATCAATGGTTTTTAATGGTTAATGGCTGTTAGTAGACGTTAATGGTTGATGGTTGTTAGTAGACATCAATGGTTAATGGTTACTGGCCGTTAGTGGTTGTTTTTAGTAGACGTTAATGGTTTATGGTCATTAGTAGACGTTAATGGTTGTTACTTAGTAGACATTAATGGTTAATTGTCATTAGTCAGTAGACGTTAATGGCCATTAGTTAGTAGACGTTAATGGCTGTTAGTTAGTAGACGTTAATTGTTAATGGCTGTTAGTTAGTAGACGTTAATGGTTAATGGCTGTTAGTAGACGTTAATGGTTGATGGTTGTTAGTAGACGTTAATGGTTACTGGCCGTTAGTTAGTAGACGTTAATGGTTTATGGTCATTAGTAGACGTTAATGGTTGTTACTTAGTAGACATTAATGGTTAATTGTCATTAGTCAGTAGACGTTAATGGCCATTAGTTAGTAGACGTTAATGGCTGTTAGTTAGTAGACTTATGGTTAATGGCTGTTAGTAGACATTAATGTTCACAGCAGTCTTCACTGAAAGTCCATTAAAGGAAACGACCATCTCATTTCCACTGTTCAGGGTCGGGGGACAGAGGGACACCCTAAACAATCCCACGACCCTCCTCGGACCCCTGAGCCATATTTCTAGAACGCCAGGCCCTCGGGGGACAGCGACGGCGACGGGGGGGCCGCAGTGATACCTGTTGGCCCCTCCCCTCTCTTCCTGATTGACAGATGGCTGCTCCATTAGATGAGAATGATAAGTGGCTCTCCGTCAGCAGAAAGGACTTCCTCTTGACCTCTGACCCCAGACTCTGACTCTTGACCCCTCTCAGGGGTCGACCCCCCCCACAGCCGTCTACAGGTGCAGATCAGCACTAAGTGATGTGGAGAGCAGCTTTTGTTCCTCTGAAGGAGGGATCTGTCGAAAGAAGACAGACGAGAGAGGATGGAGGGCTGGAGAGTCTTCAGAGAGAGATGAAGAGAGAGAGAGAGAAAGATAACGATTAAATCAAGAGAGAGAGAGGATGAGCCTGAGGCTTGAGTTAGAGGGAAGATCCTGGTCTCATCTGAGACTAGAGAACCTGATGGATCCATCAGTACCAACCAGGTCAGACTACTACTACTACTACTACTACTACTACTACATCCTGGTCTCATCTGAAACTAGAGAACCTGATGGATCCATCAGTACCAACCAGGTCAGACTACTACTACTACTACTACTACTAACTACTACTACTACTACATCCTGGTCTCATCTGAAACTAGAGAACCTGATGGATCCGTCAGTACCAACCAGGTCAGACGACTACTACTACTACTACTACTACTACTACTACATCCTGGTCTCATCTGAAACTAGAGAACCTGATGGATCCATCAGTACCAACCAGGTCAGACTACTACTACTACTACTACTACTACTACTACTACTACTACATCCTGGTCTCATCTGAGACTAGAGAACCTGATGGATCCATCAGTACCAACCAGGTCAGACTACTACTACTACTACTACTACTACTACTACTACTACTACTACTACATCCTGGTCTCATCTGAAACTAGAGAACCTGATGGATCCATCAGTACCAACCAGGTCAGACTACTACTACTACTACTACTACTACTACTACTACTACATCCTGGTCTCATCTGAAACTAGAGAACCTGATGGATCCATCAGTACCAACCAGGTCAGACTACTACTACTACTACTACTACTACTACTACTACTACTAATACTACTACATCCTGGTCTCATCTGAAACTAGAGAACCTGATGGATCCATCAGTACCAACCAGGTCAGACTACTACTACTACTACTACTACTACTACTACTACTACTACTACATCCTGGTCTCATCTGAAACTAGAGAACCTGATGGATCCATCAGTACCAACCAGGTCAGACGACTACTACTACTACTACTACTACTACATCCTGGTCTCATCTGAAACTAGAGAACCTGATGGATCCATCAGTAGCAACCAGGTCAGACTACTACTACTACTACTACTACTACTACATCCTGGTCTCATCTGAAACTAGAGAACCTGATGGATCCATCAGTACCAACCAGGTCAGACTACTACTACTACTACTACTACTACTACTACATCCTGGTCTCATCTGAAACTAGAGAACCTGATGGATCCATCGGTACCAACCAGGTCAGACTACTACTACTACTACTACTACTACTACTACTACATCCTGGTCTCATCTGAAACTAGAGAACCTGATGGATCCATCAGTACCAACCAGGTCAGACTAGCTGGTAGTGAAGGAGGTTAAATGAGGCTCCAGACTTGACCTCTGACCTCCAGATGTGTGGATGTAAATGGGTTCTCTGGGTCCCCACCAGTCTCCCCTTTACAGACATGCCCACTTTCTGATAGTCCCAGTCAGTCTGGATCAAGTCCTAGTCAAGTCAGCACTCTGACACACTGACAGCTGTTGTTGCCTGTTGGGCTGCAGTTTGTCATGTTCTGATTGGAGCAGATTGTTGATGCTAAAGTCAGAACCTGGGAGGGTTTCTGGACAATATCTGGTATTGATTAGTGTTGTTATTGATTTACAATAAGAAATATATACATACATTTACATAAAGCAGCATATTAGTCCACTAACATGTTGATGAGAGGATTAAATACTGGACTGATCTCCTTTAAGGTTCATTTTGATCAGATGATAAATGTGTGTTTAATCAGGAGTAAATGTTTAAATTGACTGACAGCTCTAATTTTCATGTTTCTTATCATTAATTAGTTGTAGTGAGAGATCTCCACGTCTGTCTGAGACGTGATGAGACTCTCTGATTATGGTTTTGTTATTTTTGTGGAGTTTTGGTTTAAAACCGATTTTCACCTCTTTGCTGGTTGTGGAGGGTCTCTTTCACCTGCTTCATTATTTTTACTGAAGTTATTTTATTATTATGGTTGGTATTATTTTAAATAAGGCTGTAAACAGGTTCAGGTCCTCCAGCCGGCCCAGTCCGCCACTCTGGACTCTAACTAATAATTATAATATTTCTGGTCCTGTATTGTTCTCTGCCTCTTTGTGCTTTAAAGTGTTTACAGTAATAGCAGCTCTGCCAGGAGTGGACCGACTCTCTCTCCGTATTAATAAGCAGTGCAGTACTCAGCGCAGCGCGTGGTAAAGCTTCGCCATGATTACAGTACGCCATCAAGAAAATTAGTTGTTTCCCACACACAGCAAAGCACAGCGAGGGGTTTGCAACATAACAAGTTGCTTTTGTTTACAGCGGCTCGCTAGCTGTTTTCATTATGCTGAGACAAGCCCATAGACTGAGCCAGCTGCCACAAATCACACATTCAATTATTCTGCTTTGCTTATGAGCATCCAAATATTTAGTCCACTTACCGCGAACAAAAACAGTAGTAAAGTGATTACAGCCGCCGAGGAGTCGAGTTCTCCTCCGAGAGGGAAACAGGAGGAAGGAAGGAAGGAGGGATGAAGAGGAGGAGGAGGAGGGAACATGGAAACTGTTGGTTTCCTTTTTTTATTGGCTTGTGCAGCTTCACACAAACAGATGTGTTTAAAGTTGAAGGGTCGACATCAAACAAGAAGAGCTGCAGAAAGTTCAGTGTTGTTACGGTGAAATGTACTCAAGTATCCGAAAGTAAAAGTACTTCCTGAGAGGACGAGAGGTCTTAATCTCCTCTTTACTTCCCTGGGTTAGGGTCAACAATATAAAGGCACAAGGAAAGAAGGGAGGAAGGAAAAGAAAGAATGGAAAGAGATATTGACAGATTGACAGCAGGGAAAGGACGTAAGCAAAGTCAGAAATTAAAGAATGGAACATTAGAAATAGGAGGAAGGAAGTAAAGATGGACAAGATCTCCAGCTGTCAGATCAATGTGTCCTAGAATGTCCACTGAATAAATACAGACTGGGGGGGGTCGTCAGGGGTCATGACCCCGGTGTGGTCTCAGGTCTTTGAAGAGGAAGACAAGCTGGTCTCTGCAGGTCCTCAGCAGGACTCAGACTCTCAGCAGGCCTGTTGAGGAGGATTACACACTTTGATAGAAACACTTTAAATATACGGCGGACTAATCCTTTAAAGGCTTTAACACCAGCACCGTCACTTCCTCTGTGTGAGCCGAGCAAGGCACCAACACCGGCAAGGTCACAGGTTCAACTCCCCCAGTTACAGGGAAATATATCACCTTAATTCACAGCTTCAATGACTGGATGAACTCAACTGGAGACAGTGAACGCAGCATCATGGCTGCTACAGTAACTCTCCTGACGGTGAACTGGAGACAGTGAACGCAGCACCGTGGCTGCTACGGTAACTCTCCTGATGGTGAACTGGAGACAGTGAACACAGCACCGTGGCTGCTACGGTAACTCTCCTGACGGTGAACTGGAGACAGTGAACGCAGCACCGTGGCTGCTACGGTAACTCTCCTGACGGTGAACTGGAGACAGTGAACGCAGCACCGTGGCTGCTAGGGTAACTCTCCTGAGGGTGAACTGGGGAAAGTGAAAGCAGAACCGTGGGTTTACGGTAACTCTCCTGACGGTGAACTGGAGACAGTGAACGCAGCACCATGGCTGCTATAGTAACTCCTGACTGTGAACTGGGGGCAGTGAAGGCAGCACCGTGGCTGTTTTGTATTTTTATGTTGTTGTATTGGTGCTTTTACTCCAGTAAAAACTCTGAATAATTCTGCTGAAAGGTGTTTCTGTCTGTGAACAGAGGAGACTTTGTCCATATAGGAGGAATTATGAATTAAAAATCTCTGAAGTGTAAAATATGAGGAACAAACACTCTTTCCTGTTTCAGAGAGTTTTGTGAGTTTCACATTAAAAAAGAGAGAGTTTGTAACCTCTGCAGAGACTCACACCTCCACCCTCACAAACAACACAGCAGACACAACAACAACAACAACAACAACGAGTGTTTACCAGACTCTGAGCCGAGCCAGCTGCCACGACGGACCTGCAGAAAACCCCTGAACACACCACTCCTCCAGCAGCCACAGTAACGGCATTCATTGGACTGACAGCATCATTTCAGAGTGAAAACAGAGAGCAGGAGAGGTGACGGGAGATTATTAAAACGAGAGATGTAATAGGAGGAAGAGTTGGAGGGAGACAGGAAAGCCAAAAAGTGGAGGAAAATCCCTCCGGAGGCCGAGCAGGCGGGAGGAAAGAAATCTGAAAGAGGTCAACGGTCAGACGCTGAATCTCAGAGAATTTAATTTGCGGTGTGATAATAATCTGCTCCGGAGGTTAAATCACTCTGAAAAGCTCAAACCTCCAAACCAGCACTGGGTGGATCTACTAACTAGTCTCTCAGCCTGATAACGCCCAACTCGTTTGTCCTGTTAGTTTGATCAAAGCGCTGCCTGCTTCAGGTGATCAGACTGTGTGTTGGTGATCTTCGGTCGGATCCAGCGGGCTCCGAGCTGACAGGAAGTCACACGGTATTTGGAGACGGACTGACGTGTTGATTTTGGTTCTGCTCATGAAAACATTGGCAGCTTTATCATTAACTTTAATCCTTAAAAGTCACTCATCTGCCTTAAATTAGATTTTATCTGCTGATTGTTTTATGTAGATATAATATTTCATTCATCTATCCATATTTTTATTACACATGTCGTCTTATTATTCATACACTTATACTGTTTACACTGTAAAAATAATGAAAACAATCCGTTTGTATGGGATCCATGTAATCGTGAAGCAGGAACTATAGAGCGATGAAAGCTGTGGAGGGAGGAGGTCTGGGTGGATGGGGGTCTAAAACACCAGTCTTTGACCAGGAGACTACTGATGGTGCCCCGTGATTATTAAACGTTAAACGTTGATTATTTTTCACATAACTTATGTACTTCTGTAGTAATTTAAGTCAAACCACTAATCTTTCCCCTAAACATAGGTAGGTAGATTCATGTGATACTAATAAAGGAATATCTTATCTTATCTTATCTTATCTTATATATTTATTTTGAAAAGACATTTTACCATGTAGTGGTGCAGCGGTCAGCACTGTCGCCTCACAGCAAGAGGGTCGCAGGTTCGAATCCAGCTGGGGGTCCTTCTGTGTCGAGTTTGCATGTTCCCCCCATGTTAGCGTGGGTTTACTCCAGCTGCTCCGGTTTCCTCCACGGTCTAAAGACATGCAGGTTAACTAACTAACTAAGGGGGGGGAAGTAGTAGTCTGTAGGGAGTTGGCTTGGGAACCGGAGGGTCACCGGTTCAAGTCCCGACATGGACAAGAACTGAGTGTGAACTGGTAGCTGGAGAGGTGCCAGTTTACCTCTTGGGCACTGCCGAGGTGCCCCTGAGCAAGGCACCAAACCCCCAACTGCTCAGGGCGCTTGTAGGAGCCCCCTCATCTGACACCTCTCCAATTGTTGCATGTATTGGACCTGTTTGTGCAGTGTGTGTATAAGTTAACAGAGTGAAAAATTGAATTTCCCCTAGCGGGACTAATAAAGGAATATCTCTCTCTTAATGACTCTAAATGTCCCGTAGTGTCAATGTGAGCGTGAATGGTCGTCTGTCTCTATGTGTCAGCCCTGCGAAGGACTGGAGACCTGACCAGGGTCCAGGGTCCAGGGTCCGGGGCCAGGGTCCAGGGTCCACGTCCAGGGTCCACGTCCCGCGACCCCAGACGGGAGAAGCGGTTACAGATGGATGGATGGATGGATGGGTGTTGACATGTATCCACGTAACAAGCAGAAACTGACACGTGTTGCTGGACACCTGTAGGAAAATGCATAAAAAACGAGGGATAACTTTAAGTTTAAGGAAAAAAACAGATCTTTTTTCTCTTAAAATGCCGCCGTTTGTCTTGTCTGTTATGTAGTAGTTCATTAGAGTTGAGGTCTGTTTATACACCGTCTTAATGTGGCTGAACGTTTGCATTCATGTGTGATTGTAGGTGGGACACAAACCAGAGCAGAAGAGGAGCTGCCCTGCTTGGTCCTCCAGCCTTCGTTTGAGAGGGAACCGGCTTGTGTGAGGTAAGAAGACGTATTTACACTGATAACGTACTGCTGGTACCGGAGTCACCGGTGGTCACCAGAGGTCACCGGTGGTCACCGGAGGTTACCGGAGTCACCGGTGGTCACCGGTGGTCACCGGAGTCACCGGTGGTCACCGGTGGTCACCGGAGGTCACCGGAGTCACCGGTGGTCACCAGAGGTTACCGGAGGTCACCGGTGGTCACCGGTGGTCACCGGTGACCACCGGTGGTCACCAGAGGTCACCAGAGGTCACCGGTGGTCACCGGTGGTCACTGTCAATGTGACGGCCAGTGCTTGAAGTGGAACGGAGTACGTGTTGGTTCCTCCCCTTTATCGGCCGGTATCAGTACTCTGTTGTGACTTCTTCATTCATTGGTTCTTTCAGCATGTTAAACTGTGTCATAATGTCATAATCAGCTGTGGTTTTATTCTGATATTATTATATTTGGGCTATGTGTTGGGCCTCCATGCTGTAGGAGTTTGAGCTCTTCATTCAGGTTTTAGGATCAGAGTCCATCAGGACGAGCCTACAGATTAAACATGTTCTGAGTTTATATCCTCAATAACCGATACCAGGAGATATTGGGGTTTGGGTTCCTCTCAAAGAACATTTAAAGGTTTTTGACTTCAATTTTTCTTCATTTTGGGCCATAATTATAACTAATTAAATAATTATTGTATTGTCACAGCCTTAGTTTGAAGATTGAACTCGTCTGGAAATGTAAAATCATATTCTAGAAATCAGAAGAGCAGATTAAGAAATCGCTTGTTTCATTAATTATGTTTGTTCACAAAGAAAAAAACGTCATGATGAACAGTTATTTAAGGACGTGAATATTGATAAATTACAGCACCGTCCGTCCCCCCCTCCCCCCTCCCCTGTGATGTCCAGATGCTCCCAGAACAGTTTTAATGATATTGATTAACTGTCAGTTAGTGTCAATTCAGACCAGTGAAAGCAGGTTGGAGGTGTGTGACACTGAGCATAAATAGATCCAGAGCCAGAGGTTTTTCAACCGAGCGACTCGTAGCTCAGAGCAGGTTCAGACATCTGATCAGATCAATCACATCAGGTCCGTCAGGACTAGCAGCTATGAGCCGCAGATCTCTGGTCTCCCAGAGAAGCTGATGTGAAGAGAGCAGAGGAAAGTACACCAAGGAGTAAAAGGTAGAAGTACCAGTACTGTGTACCGGTGAGTACCGGCCCACTCTGAGAACTGGACTGAAGTAAATGTTTTCCATTTCCATTTTTATTGGTAGTATCACAGAACGCTTCTTATCACAAACACTTAGGACATCTTTTAAATCAGTTCAGACCTCTGAAAATAAACTTGTGACTTGCTTAAAGGAGATTTTTGATGTGATGTAATGATTGAAAGACTTGAGACTTGACTTAGACTCAAAGACTTGAGACTTGACTTGGACTTGACAACTGTCTTGTGATGATTTCTTGTAATGAATCCGCGTCCAGGTAACAGTCAGCTGTATTTAGCTGCAGCAGTAAAAGCTGTTCATTTCATTTCAAATTGCCTAATTTCTGTCAGAGAACTACAAAACAGAGAGGGTTATAAAACAGCGACGTCTCACTTCCCTCTAAAAGCCAGAGCCTGTCATGTGTTTAGTTTTCCTGCACTGTCTGCTGGTTTTCAGACTTTTTAAAAATGTATTTATGCATTTCTGGACAGTCAGAGTGGCGAGAAGCTGAAAAATCACCCTGAAAAAAAAATGGCGGTGACGGCAGCAGTGGCAGCCCCCCCCATCCATCCATCCATCCATCCATCCATCAATCCATCCATCCATCCATCCAACCTTCCCCATGACCCCCCCCCCCCCACCTTTCCCCATTAGCTGCAGCTATTACAGCCCTGAGAGAGAGTCATTACCGCTCCCATAATCCACGATGATGAAGCTCTCAGCTCGAGACACCGGCAGCTTGTACAGGCGGCGCTTGATTGGCAGGATGCAGGGGGTGAGGCGGAGGAGGAGGGGGGTGACGGAGGAGGAGTATAGGGGGTTTGTGTGATGGGAACTCCACTCGAGATGTGAATTGGCTTTGCCACTCCAATCAGGCCGCTGGATGACAAATGAAGTGTGTCTCTTTCACTCTCCTCTTCCTCCTCCTCCTCCTCCTCCTCCCTTCACACTTCTCCTCTCTGTCCGGGTGGAGAAAGAAAAGGGGAGTTCATGTGGGAGCGCTTGACAGCAACACAATCACATTTCTATTCAGCTCCCCCGCCTCGCCTGTTTTACCTTCCCGGCAGCCGGGCATGCCATGCACGCTAGCACACAGGCCGGCCAGCCAATTAGAAAGCGCCGCAAAGAATCTGTGAAAGACACAAAAGGTCTTTAGAGGTTTGGACAGGTGTCTCATTTGGCCGCGGGACATAGTTTCAAAGCTTTTTTTTAGGTTGAATTTGTGGGCAAGTGAGGAAGGTTATTTGTCGCGCTGTCATTTTTATTTTTTCCTGAACGCCGGTGTCCTCTATGGGAATGATGAACTGAAGAAGAAGAAATGATTTCTCCTGATTTGAGTTGGGTCACCCCCAGTTTTTGTCTCACTTTCTTCTCTGGCGAAAACACACTTCTTCTTCTGCTCCTTTTTTTCCTGGCGTACAGTAATTACAGTGGGCTCAGAAAAACAAGAGCAGAGATAATTGGTTTGTTGGTTTGCGGCGGAGTTTGTTTTGCAGGGTTATTATCCAGCAGCTCCATTATGGCTGGCAGCGCAGAAATCCCTCATTAGCATACACAAATATATACAGAGAGGAAAAATGCACCCGTGTTTAATACCAAACGCTCCCTCACGCACTCGCTGCCTCTCTCGCAACATGCAAATACGATCCACAATAGAGCGGCGCTGACACAGCCTCCAGCTGTGAGGAGACGCAGGGAGGTGTCAGGAGGAGTAAAGAGGAGAGGGGAGGGAGGTAGCGTGAACTATTTGTTCGGGAGGGAAGAAGAAGAACAGAAAGACAGATGTAGCAGTAATTAGCATGAGGCCGGCGGCGGCAGCGGCGGTAGCTGGTGGTGGTGGAGATGACAGCGGAGAACGGTGGAGGCTGACAGTGGCTTTCACCCTCCGCCATCATCTTCATCGTCATCATCATCATCGTCATCGCGGGCCTACACAAAACCAACAATCGCTGTCAGTCTGTGTCGGAGCGGCGTGTCGTCGCCGCACAATGGCGGCTGTCAGTTTGCTCGAGTTCATCTGGATCAGCTCGGTTTGCTTTGTTTGTTTTGGAGAAAGACGGATTTGTTTGTTTGTTTCACTGTTTGGTTGCTGATGATTTGGCTCGTTTGTGTTTATTGTTGACCCACAAAAATAAGATCATACAAGATTACAGGTCACTAATATGTCCTGTCAGCGCAGGCATTGATCACATTATTTATCTGATCAAAATGTCCCTTAAAAGGAGATCAGTCCAGTATTTAATCCTCTCATCAGCATGTTAGTGGACTAATATGCTGCTTTATGTAAATGTATGTATATATTTCTTATTATAAATCAATAACAACACTAATCAATACCAGATATTGTCCAGAAACCCTCCCGGGTTCTGACTTTAGCATCAACAATCTGCTCCAATCAGAACATGACAAACTGCAGCCCAACAGGCAACAACAGCTGTCAGAGTGTAGTAGTAGTAGTAGTAGTAGTAGTAGTAGTAGTCTGACCTGGTTGGTACTGATGGATCCATCAGGTTCTCTAGTTTCAGATGAGACCAGGATGTAGTAGTAGTAGTAGTAGTAGTAGTAGTAGTAGTAGTCTGACCTGGTTGGTACTGATGGATCCATCAGGTTCTCTAGTTTCAGATGAGACCAGGATGTAGTCGTAGTAGTAGTAGTAGTAGTAGTAGTAGTAGTAGTAGTAGTAGTAGTAGTCTGACCTGGTTGGTACTGATGGATCCATCAGGTTCTCTAGTTTCAGATGAGACCAGGATGTAGTCGTAGTAGTAGTAGTAGTAGTAGTAGTAGTAGTAGTAGTAGTAGTAGTAGTCTGACCTGGTTGGTACTGATGGATCCATCAGGTTCTCTAGTTTCAGATGAGACCAGGATGTAGTCGTAATAGTAGCAGTAGTAGTAGTAATAGTAGCAGCAGTAGTAGTAGTAGTAGTAGATGCACTAATTCGATTTTCATGGTCAGAGGTCAACGGTCAAGGTCACTGACCTCACAAATCATGTTTGTGCCAATAATTGTTGTCATGAAGGAGGTTAAATAATTCTCCATGACCTCCAGATGTGTGAATGTTAATGGGGTGAATGGTTCCCACCCGTCATCATGTGAGTACAGTTCAAGGACGTCTGTCATCACGGCGGAAAGAAAACAGGATCAGGGAGGAAATCGATTTTGGGACAAGGGTTGAAAGAAAAACTTGTTACATTACAATGAATGGCATTGTTATCATTATTATTTTTATTTATATTTATTTTTATTATTGCACTGATACACAGCACATACCGCTGACCTCATGACAGCTTGATGTACATCATCCTTTACAGATTAGTAGAGCGTAGTTTTATTTCCTGATTATACTGTCATTTACTGTAACAGAGTAGTTTTACAGTGTGAGAGTAGTAGTTTTACTGTAACACAGTATTTTTAAGTGTGGTGTTAGTAGTTTTATTTTAACAGAGTATTTTTACAGTGTGGTGTTAGTACTTTTACTCTAACAGAGTATTTTTACAGTGTGGTGTTAGTACTTTTACTCTAACAGAGTATTTTTAAGTGTGGTATTAGTAGTTTTACTGTAAGAGTATTTCTAAGTGTGGTGTTAGTAGTTTTACTGTAACAGAGTATTTGTACCATGTGGTGTTAGTAGTTTTACTGTAACAGAGTATTTGTACCGTGTGGTGTTAGTAGTTTTACTTTAACAGAGTATTTGTACCATGTGGTGTTAGTAGTTTTACTGTAACAGAGTATTTGTACCATGTGGTGTTAGTAGTTTTACTGTAACAGAGTATTTGTACCATGTGGTGTTAGTAGTTTTACTGTAACAGAGTATTTGTACCATGTGGTGTCAGTAGTTTTACTGTAACAGAGTATTTGTACCATGTGGTGTTAGTAGTTTTACTTTAACAGAGTATTTTTAAGTGTGGTGTTAGTAGTTTTACTGTAACAGAGTATTTGTACCATGTGGTGTTAGTAGTTTTACTGTAACAGAGTATTTGTACCATGTGGTGTTAGTAGTTTTACTTTAACAGAGTATTTTTAAGTGTGGTGTTAGTTGTTTTACTGTAACAGAGTATTTGTACCATGTGGTGTTAGTTGTTTTACTGTAACAGAGTATTTGTACCATGTGGTGTTAGTAGTTTTACTTTAACAGAGTATTTTTAAGTGTGGTGTTAGTAGTTTTACTTTAACAGAGTATTTTTAAGTGTGGTGTTAGTAGTTTTACTGTAACAGAGTATTTGTACCATGTGGTGTTAGTAGTTTTACTGTAACAGAGTATTTGTACCGTGTGGTATTAATAGTTTAAAGTACTGTCTGTGGTGTTTGTCATCTCCCGTATTTGGGTGAACTGCCCCTTTAGTTTGTTTGCTGTAGTTTCTTGTTGTTTGTTGCGTTGATGCCGTTCAGTCAGTCGGTTTGAGGCCTCGGAGATCTGTGAGAGCTCTGAGAGGGGGAGGATGGAGGATGGAGGATGGGGGGACGGAGGACGGGGGAGGAGAGGCGGAGGGTGGGGGGTAAAGAAAAGGTAATGTGAGAAAGCTGGAGGTGACAGGCATTGTGGGAAGGTGTGAACGACAGAGAGAAGAGAGGAGGAGGGAGGACTGAAAAGTGCTCCTTGTCCTGTGAGGAAGAGGGACCTTTTGAGGAGGACCTTCACCTCCTCCTTTCTGCTTCCCCCTCCCCCTCCCCCTCCCCCCCAGTCCCCCAATTAGACAAACATTAACATCAATTAAGGGCCCTCACGGGGACACTGGCTCTATATAATTACCTTAATGGGCGGACGCTTTCTCTGCGTCCTCTCTCTTTCTGTCTCTTTTTCTGGACCCTCAATCTCTTAAACAAACTTAGAGGGCCTCCGGGGGGGGGGGGGGGGGGCGTTGATCGGCAGCAGGGGGGGGGGGGAGGAGGAGGCGGGGGGGGTCGCTTCCCGTTGGCTTTTGTGGTGCTGGTCTTTCTAAAAAGGCCTCGGATGAATTGGACCTATTGGCCGACAAACAGAGGAGCTGTTCCCACAGAGAGACCAAGACTGGGACAATACTGGACCCCCACTGAGAGGGGGAGACCAGGGAGACCAGGGGAGGAAAAAAGGAGTGGAGGAGAGGAGAGAGGGGACAGAGGAGGAGAGACACCAATACTGGACCCCCACTGAGAGGAGGAGACCAGGGGAGGAGAGAGGGACAGAGGAGGAGACCAGGGGAGGAAAGGAGGAGTGGAGAGGAGGAGAGAGGGACAGAGGAGGAGACCAGTGGAGGAGAGAGGGACAGAGGAGGAGACCAGGGGAGGAGAGAGGGACAGAGGAGGAGACCAGGGGAGGAGAGAGGGACAGAGGAGGAGACCAGGGAGGGAGAGAGGGACAGAGGAGGAGACCAGGGGAGGAGGAGGGACAGAGGAGGAGACCAGGGGGGGAGAGAGGGACAGAGGAGGAGACCAGGGAGGGAGAGAGGGACAGAGGAGGAGACCAGGGAGGGAGAGAGGGACAGAGGAGGAGACCAGGGGGGAGAGAGGGACAGAGGAGGAGACCAGGGAGGGAGAGAGGGACAGAGGAGGAGACCAGGGGAGGAGGAGGGACAGAGGAGGAGACCAGGGGGGAGAGAGGGACAGAGGAGGAGACCAGGGGAGGAAAGGAGGAGTGGAGAGGAGGAGAGAGGGACAGAGGAGGAGACCAGGGGAGGAGAGAGGGACAGAGGAGGAGACCAGGGGAGGAGAGAGGGACAGAGGAGGAGACCGAGGGGGAGAGAGGGACAGAGGAGGAGACCAGGGGGGAGAGAGGGACAGAGGAGGAGACCAGGGGGGGGGAGGAGGGACAGAGGAGGAGACCAGGGGGGAGGAGGGACAGAGGAGGAGACCAGGGGAGGAGAGAGGGACAGAGGAGGAGACCGGGGGGGGGGGGGGGGGAGGGGGGGGGAGGGGAGGAGAGAGGGACAGAGGAGGAGACCAGGGAGGGAGAGAGGGACAGAGGAGGAGACCATTGGAGGACAAACAGGTAGAGGGCAGACAGAAACAAAGGGGCAGAAGGAAAAAAGGAGAAAGGAGGGCAGTAGAGTGGGGTTGGGAGGAGATGAGAGTTAAATCAGAGGAGGAGGAGAAGAGGAAAAAGAGAGCAGAAAGGAGGGCAGGAAAAACTGGAGAGGAGAAAGTGAAAGGAGGCCAAAGAACAGAAAAAGAGAGAGGGAGGAGAAAAGGAGACAGAGGGGAGAGAAGGTGGCTGGTCTCCTCCTCCCCCTCCTCATCCTCACCTCCTTCTCCTCCCTGATTCCTCAGTACATCTTCCCCTTGTTCTCCTTCTCTGCTCCTCCTCCTTCTCCTCCTCTTCATCACCTCCTGTCACTTTTTTGTGAATTTCTCCACTGTGAGACTAATAAAGGAATATCTTATCTTATCTTATCTTTTTTCACTGAACATTTCAATCTTTTTAAACCCATTTTTTTCTCATATTATCAGAACTTTATTTACTGTACTTTGAGCCAGTACTACTAAAGTACTCTATACTACTGTGAGGTCAGAGCTTGTCAGGTGAATATGAAGCTTTTAAAACACGATTCAATAATACTTAAAGGTCAAGTTCAGCTTCTTTGTCTCTGTGTATAAACACGTCAACCGTTAAACTACATTTTCAGCTACACTTTTGTTCCTGTTACAGTGGAACCATAGATGATAAATAACATGAAGGAAACAAAATGAAAACAGTGACTGTACTTCATCAAACTATTAAACAGGTATAAACAGGTATAAACATCTATAAACAGGTAAAAACAGGTGTAAACATCTATAAACAGGTAAAACAGGTGTAAAGAAGTATAAACAGGTGTAAACATCTATAAACAGGTATAAACAGGTGTAAACATCTATAAACAGGTATAAACAGGTGTAAACATCTATAAACAGGTAAAAACAGGTGTAAAGAAGTATAAACAGGTGTAAACAAATATAAACAGGTATAAACAGGTGTAAACATCTATAAACAGGTATAAACAGGTGTAAACATCTATAAACAGGTAAAAAAAAAAGAAAAAGAAAAAGAAAAAAAAAAAAAAACAGGTGTAAACATCTATAAACAGGTATAAACAGGTGTAAACATCTATAAACAGGTAAAAACAGGTGTAAACATCTATAAAAGGTATAAAAGGGTAAACATATAAACAGGTAAAAAAGGAAAAAGTATAAACAGGTGTAAACAAATATAAACAGGTATAAACAGGTGTAAACATCTACAAACAGGTGAAAACAGGTGTAAGGAAGTATAAACAGGTATAAACATCTATAAACAGGTAAAAACAGGTGTTAGGAAGTATAAACAGGTGTAAACAAATATAAACAGGTGTAAACAGGTATAAACAGGTGTAAACATCTATAAACAGGTGAAAACAGGTATAAACAAATATAAACAGGTATAAACAGGTGTAAACATCTATAAACAGGTATAAACAGGTGTAAACATCTATAAACAGGTAAAAACAGGTGTAAAGAAGTATAAACAGGTGTAAACAAATATAAACAGGTGTAAACATCTACAAACAGGTGAAAACAGGGGTAAGGAAATATAAACAGGGAAAAAAATTTAAAAAAAGGGAAAAAAAGGGGGAAAAAGTATAAACAGGTGTAAACAAATATAAACAGGTGTCAATAACTATAAACAGGTATAAACAGGTGTAAAGAAGTATAAATAGGTATAAACAGGTGTCAACAAGTATAAACAGGTGTGAACAAGTATAAACTGGTATAAACAGGTATGAACAACTATAAACAGGTATAAACAAGTGTCACCAAGTATAAACAGGTATAAACAGGTGTGAACGAGTATAAACAGGTGTAAACAAATATAAACAGGTGTAAACAGGTATAAACCGGTGTAAACAACTATAAACAGGTATAAACAGGTGTCAACGAGTATAAACAGGTGTCAACAACTATAAACAGGTGTAAACAAAGAAATAAAAGGAAAAAGAAAACTATAAACAGGTGTGAACGAGTATAAACAGGTGTCAACATCTATAAACAGGTGTAAACAACTATAAACAGGTGTCAACGATATAAACAGGGTCACATTATAAACAGGTATAAACAGGTGTCAACTTCTATAAACAGGTATAAACAGGTGAAAGAGTATAAACAGGTATAAACAAGTATAAACAAGTGTAAACAGGTATAAACAAGTGTAAACAACTATTAACAGGTATAAACAGGTGTAAACATCTATAAATGGGTGTCAATAACTATAAACAGGTATAAACAGTTGTAAAGAAGTATAAATAGGTATAAACAGGTGTCAACAAGTATAAACAGGTGAGAACAACTATAAACAGGTCTAAACAAGTGTCACCAAGTATAAACAGGTATAAACAGGTGTGAACAAGTATGAACAAGTATAAACAGGTGTAAACAGGTGTAAACGAGTGTAAACAGGTGTAAACAGGTGTAAACAAGTGTAAACAGGTGTAAACAAGGCCATATTGTTGGTTTGAATCTCTCAGGTGTAACCAGGTTTCTGAGTCCCGATAGAACAGTTGGTCTTTGGCCTCTAGAGGGCAGCAGGTATTCAGGGCCACAGAGTGTGTGTCTCTGGACCTTCAAAACACACACACACACACACACACACACACACACACACACACACACACACACACACACAGTTATTATTCTGCCCTCTTCTTCAGGGGTTCAGGGGGTCTTTAGGGGTCCAGGGGGTCTTTAGGGGTCCAGGGGGTCTTTAGGGGGCTTTAGGGGGTCCAGGGGGCTTTAGGGGGTCCAGGGGGCTTTAGGGGGTCCAGGGGGTCTTTAGGGGGCTTTATGGGGTCCAGGGGGCTTTAGGGGGTCCAGGGGGTCTTTAGGGGTCCAGGGGGTCTTTAGAGGAGATAGCAGGTCAGCAGTAGAGTCTCATAGACGTGGTGAACATCATCTGAAAGCTGGAGATTAATCTGAGATGCTGCTCAGCTCTGAGTCAAGTTGTTCTAGTCATGAATCAGAAATAAACATTGATTAACTAAAATAAAATGTGAAAGTGTATCAGGGTTCATAACATAATGATATTAGTATCTGATGTCCATCCTCAGGCTCTGTTATGTCTCATCAGTTGTTGCAGTGAGACACCAAGACCTTGAGGAACACCATAGAAGAAGACCTGCTGGGATTTGGGATCAACAACTTTTGACATTTGGAGATTTCTGTATTTTTCATTGATTAGATGTTGATCACTAGTGATGTGTAAAAGTCTCAGAAACCCCCTGATAGTCAGAGTAGCTAAGACCCTTTGGTGTAGTAGTAGTAGTAGTAGTAGTAGTAGTGTGCTGGGAAAGACCCATCCTTGGTAGTAGTAGTAGTAGTAGTAGTAGTAGTAGTAGTAGTGTAGCTAGACCCATCTTGTAGTAGTAGTAGTAGTAGTAGTAGTAGTAGTAGTAGTGTAGCTAGGAAAGATACCATCCTTGTAGTAGTAGTAGTAGTAGTAGTCAGTGTAGCTAGGAAAGATACCATCCTCTGTGTAGTAGTAGTAGTAGTAGTAGTAGTCAGTGTAGCTGGGAAAGACCCCATCCTCTGTAGTAGTAGTAGTAGTAGTAGTAGTAGTCAGTGTAGTAGGAAAGACCCATCCTTGTAGTAGTAGTAGTAGTAGTAGTAGTAGTAGTAGTAGTGTAGCTAGACCCCATCCTCTGATGTTAGTTTTAGTTAAGATAAGATAAGATAAGATGAACTTTATTAATCCCGGAGGGAAATTGGGTTACAGGATGTAGTAGTAGTAGTAGTAGTAGTAGTGTAGCAAGGAAAGACCCATCCTCTGTAGTAGTAGTAGTAGTAGTAGTAGTAGTAGTAGTAGTAGTAGTAGTAGTGTAGCAAGGAAAGACCCATCCTTGAGTAGTAGTAGTAGTAGTAGTAGTAGTAGTAGTAGTAGTAGTAGTGTAGCAAGGAAAGACCCATCTTGTAGTAGTAGTAGTAGTAGTAGTAGTAGTAGTAGTAGTAGTAGTCAGTGTAGCAAGGAAAGACCCCATCCTCTGTAGTAGTAGTAGTAGTAGTAGTAGTAGTAGTAGTCAGTGTAGCAAGGAAAGACCCCATCCTCTGAATGCTCTAGGTCTCTAGTTACCAGGATGTAGTAGTAGTAGTAGTAGTACTACTAGTAGTTGTAGTAGTAGTAGGTCTCTAGTTTGTGGCTGTAAAGTCTCATGAGGCTGTGATTATCCTAGAGGTAGTTGTAGTAAGATAAGATAAGATAAGATGAACCTTTATTAATCCCCGTAGGGAAATTCAGTTTTTACACTCTGTTGGTAATTTCACGCAGTACACATACCTGCATCAATGGAGAGATGTCAGAGTGGGGGGGCTGCTCCTGACAAGCGCCCCGAGCAGTTGGGGGTTTGGTGCCTTGCTCAGGGGCACCTCGGCAGTGCCCAAGAGGGAAACTGGCACCTCTCCAGCTACCAGTTGGTCTTGGTCCAGTTGAACTGATTCCTAAACCAAGTCCCTACGGACTGAGCTACTGCCGCCCCTAGTAGTAGTAGTAGTAGTAGTAGTAGTAGTAGTGGAGGCTGTGGTTATCCTAGAGGTAGTAGTAGTAGTAGTAGTAGTAGTAGTAGTAGAGGCTGTGATTATCTAGTAGTAGTAGTAGTAGTAGTAGTAGTAGTGGAGGCTGTGATTATCCTAGAGGTAGTAGTAGTAGTAGTAGTAGTAGTAGAGGCTGTGATTATCCTAGAGGTAGTAGTAGTAGTAGTAGTAGTAGTAGTAGAGGCTGTGATTATCCTGAGGTGTAGTAGTAGTAGTAGTAGTAGTAGAGGCTGTGATTATCCTAGAGGTAGTAGTAGTAGTAGTAGTAGTAGTAGTGGAGGCTGTGATTATCCTAGAGGTAGTAGTAGTAGTAGTAGTAGTAGTAGAGGCTGTGATTATCCTAGAGGTAGTAGTAGTAGTAGTAGTAGTAGTAGTAGTGGAGGCTGTGATTATCCTAGAGGTAGTAGTAGTAGTAGTAGTAGTAGTAGAGGCTGTGATTATCCTAGAGGAGTAGTAGTAGTAGTAGTAGTAGTAGTCGTAGTATCCTAGAGGTCACCACAGGTCATTTTATACAGTGATCAATGAAATGGCTCCTATGGGGACTAACATCATCACACATGGATCCAGGTGGACTCATTGATCCACCAGAGTCTCAGCTTTACACTGAGACCCAGTTTATGGGGTTCAGGACTGTTAATGGACCCAGTATGCAGAAATACTCAGATACACCATTTAGACTAGGAGACAATGAGACATTTCTACTGACTGGGACTATCATGTCTGTAAAGGGGGGACTGGTGGGGACCCAGAGAACCCATTTACATCCACACATCTGGAGGTCAGAGGTCAACGGACCCCTTTGAAGATGGATATGACAGATTTTCCTCACCAACGTTTAGCCCAGTTTCACATACTAGTATGACATGGTAGGAACCTTGGTAAGTAGTTTCATATGAAACCAGTATCTTGACTCTAGCTTCAACATTCCCCCCACAGCACTTTGCAAGACAGAATAGTGGCCCGGCCCAGCCGCCCGGCCCGGCCCGGCCCGGCCCACTATCAGGCTGTCAGAGTTTTAAGGGGTTAATGGTCAGACTGGGATACCATCAGCATCAGGACTCTCACCTCAAGTATTATATTAGTTTTCACTGAACAGTCAGAATAAAACTGCTGTGAAACTGAGAAGTGGTGGAAAAGTACTCAGATGTTTACCTCAGTCAGTAAGTAGTAATACCATAGTGTAGAAATCCTCTGTAACAAGTAGAAGTCCAGAGGTCAAAGTTTTACTTAAAACGTCAAAATGATTCAATTTATCAATTTAGGATTTTAGAATCACTTTGTGGTTGTTTTGTGTGTTTTTGTGGTTGTTTTGTGTCTCTTTGTGGTTGTTTGTGTGTTTTTGTGGTTGTTTTGTGTCTCTATGTGGTTGTTTTGTGTGTTTTTTTGGTTGTTCTGTGTCTCTTTGTGGTTGTTTGTGTGTCTTTGTGGTTGTTTTGTGTCTCTTTGTGGTTGTTTGTGTGTTTTTGTGGTTGTTTTGTGTCTCTTTGTGGTTGTTTGTGTATTTTTGTGGTTGTTTTGTGTTTTTTGTGGTTGTTTTGTGTCTCTTTATGGCTGTTCTGTGTCTCTTTGTGGTTGTTTTGTGTCTCTTTGTGGCTGTTCTGTGTCTCTTTATGTTTGTTTGTGTGTTTTTGTGTGTCTCTTTGTGGTTGTTTTGTGTCTCTTTGTGGTTGTTTTGTGTCTCTTTGTGGTTGTTCTGTGTCTCTTTGTGGTTGTTCTGTGTCTCTTTATGGTTGTTTGTGTCTCTTTATGGTTGTTTGTGTCTCTTTGTGGTTGTTCTGTGTCTCTTTGTGGTTGTTTTGTGTCTCTTTTCGGTTGTTCTGTGTCTTTTTGTGGTTGTTTTGTGTCCCTTTGTGGTTGTTTGTGTGTTTTTGTGGTTGTTTTGTGTCTCTTTGTGGTTGTTCTGTGTCTCTTTATGGTTGTTCTGTGTCTCTTTGTGGTTGTTTTGTGTCTCTTTGTGGTTGTTTGTGTGTTTTTGTGGTTGTTTTGTGTCTCTTTATGGCTGTTCTGTGTCTTTTTGTGGTTGTTTTGCGTCTCTTTTTTGGTTGTTTGTGTGTTTTTGTGGTTGTTTGTGTCTCTTTGTGGCTGTTCTGTGTCTCTATGTGGTTGTTTTGTCTCTCTTTGTGGTTGTTTTGTGTCTCTTTGTGGCTGTTCTGTGTCTCTATGTGGTTGTTTTGTGTCTCTTTGTGGTTGTTTTGTGTCTCTTTGTGGCTGTTCTGTGTCTCTATGTGGTTGTTTTGTGTCTCTTTGTGGTTGTTTTGTGTCTCTTTGTGGTTGTTTGTGTCTCTTTGTGGTTGTTCTGTGTGTTTTTGTGGTTGTTTTGTCTCTTTTCTTTCTTTCTTTTTTGTTGTTGTCTCTTTTTTGGTTGTTTGTGTGTTTTTGTGGTTGTTTGTGTCTCTTTGTGGTCTGTTCTGTGTCTCTATGTGGTTGTTTTGTGGTCTCTTTGGGTCTGTTTTGTGTCTCTTTGTGGCTGTTCTGTGTCTCTATGTGGTTGTTTTTTTGTGTCTCTTTGTGGTTGTTGTGTGTCTCTTTGTGGTTGTTTGTGTCTCTTTGTGGTTGTTTTGTGTCTCTTTGTGGTTGTTTGTGTCTCTTTGTGGTTGTTTGTGTCTCTTTATGGTTGTTTGTGTCTCTTTAGTTGGTTGTTTTGTGTCTCTTTATGGTTGTTTGTGTCTCTTTATGGTTGTTTGTGTCTCTTTGTGGTTGTTTGTGTCTCTTTGTGGTTGTTTTGTGTCTCTTTGTGGTTGTTTGTGTCTCTTTGTGGCTGTTCTGTGTCTCTATGTGGTTGTTTTGTGTCTCTTTGTGGTTGTTTTGTGTCTCTTTGTGGCTGTTCTGTGTCTCTATGTGGTTGTTTTGTGTCTCTTTGTGGTTGTTTTGTGTCTCTTTGTGGTTGTTTGTGTCTCTTTGTGGTTGTTCTGTGTCTCTTTGTGGTTGTTTTGTGTCTCTTTGTGGCTGTTCTGTGTCTCTTTGTGGTTGTTTTGTGTCTCTTTGTGGTTGTTTTGTGTCTCTTTGTGGTTGTTTGTGTGTTTTTGTGGTTGTTTTGTGTCTCTTTATGGCTGTTCTGTGTCTTTTGGGTTGTTTTGGCTTTTTTGGTTGTTTGTGTGTTTTTGTGGTTGTTTTGTGTCTCTTTGTGGCTGTTCCGTGTCTCTATGTGGTTGTTTTGTGTCTCTTTGTGGTTGTTTTGTGTCTCTTTGTGGCTGTTCTGTGTCTCTATGTGGTTGTTTTGTGTCTCTTTGTGGTTGTTTTGTGTCTCTTTGTGGTTGTTTGTGTCTCTTTGTGGTTGTTTTGTGTCTCTTTGTGGTTGTTTGTGTGTTTTTGTGGTTGTTTTGTGTCTCTTTGTGGCTGTTCTGTGTCTTTTGTGGTTGTTTTGCGTCTCTTTTTTGGTTGTTTGTGTGTTTTTGTGGTTGTTTGTGTCTCTTTGTGGCTGTTCTGTGTCTCTTTGTGGTTGTTTTGTGTCTCTTTGTGGCTGTTCTGTGTCTCTATGTGGGTTTTTTTGTGTCTCTTTGTGGTTGTTTTGTGTCTCTTTGTGGTTGTTCTGTGTCTCTTTGTGGTTGTTTTGTGTCTCTTTGTGGTTGTTTGTGTCTCTTTGTGGTTGTTTGTGTCTCTTTATGGTTGTTTGTGTCTCTTTGTAGTTGTTTGTGTCTCCTTGTGGTTGTTTTGTGTCTCTTTTGGTTGTTTGTGTCTCTTTTGGTTGTTTGTGTCTTTTGTGTTGTTTGTGTCTCCTTGTGGTTGTTTTGTGTCTCTTTTGGTTGTTTGTGTCTCTTTTGGTTGTTTGTGTCTCTTTTGGTTGTTTGTGTCTCTTTGTGGTTGTTTGTGTCTCTTTGTGGTTGTTTTGTGTCTCTTTGTGGTTGTTTGTGTCTCTTTGTGGCTGTTCTGTGTCTCTATGTGGTTGTTTTGTGTCTCTTTGTGGTTGTTTTGTGTCTCTTTGTGGCTGTTCTGTGTCTCTATGTGGTTGTTTTGTGTCTCTTTGTGGTTGTTTTGTGTCTCTTTGTGGTTGTTCTGTGTCTCTTTGTGGTTGTTTTGTGTCTCTTTGTGGTTGTTCTGTGTCTCTTCATGGTTGTTTTGTGTCTCTTTGTGGTTGTTTTGTGTCTCTTTGTGGCTGTTCTGTGTCTCTTTGTGGTTGTTTGTGTCTCTTTGTGGTTGTTTGTGTCTCTTCATGGTTGTTTTGTGTCTCTTCATGGTCATTATGCATCTCTACATAGGGCTGACATTGTCTAGGTGAAGGCCGGGGGCCCCTGACGCTCTGGGCCCCTGGAGTTTTACCCGTTAGGCCCGTTTAGTAATCCATCCATGTTCTTCCTCCACTTCATCTATAATGTGGCTGCTCTGACCTTTGACCTCATGCTGATATTGTCTTTAAGCAGACGTAATTAATACGTCTCTGTGATCTACTAATAAATCTTCTCTAACCAATAATTTCTCCTGCTGTTGACCCCCTTTTTATAACTCTATCAGCTGAAATGATTGAAGTGTAAAATGTAAATGTGAGCGCTGATGTGAGCACGCCTCTCTTCTCGCAATTTGGAAGGAGAGGGAAAAAAATAAAATCTGCACTTTCACCATCAGAAACTTCCTCTTGAAAACTCCTCAAACGCACCGCAATCTTTCAAATCACCGTACTTCTGCTGCACCAAATCAGTCTGATTAATTAAGTCTGCTGACAGCTTCACTGCTAATGTTCACCGTTTGTCACTTTTTCACTGCCAGAGAAGTTAGAGAGGAAAAGTTTCTACGTACACATCTGACGTTCAGAGAGGAGAGACCAGATCAATACCAGGAGTTCAATTAGAGTAAGAAAACACTTTTAACTGGTGATCAGATTTTTCCAGATAAGGAATAATGTTTGAATCAATTCTCAAAGAAAGAGTTTTAGACTATAGAATAATAAATATAGATGTATAGAAAACATCTGAAAGATTCAAACTCGTACTGTTGATCAATTCAAAGAGTTAATTGTGATTAATCACAAATTAATCACATTTTTGTCTCTATTCAGATTGTACCTTTAAAGGGAGATTTGTCAAATATTTCATCCTCTTATCAACATGTCATGTCCATGTTCAGAGGGGTCCCTTGACCTCTGACCTCCAGATATGTGAATGAAAATAATAAATTACAATAATAAATCCATACGTTTACATCAAGCAGCATGTTGATAAGAGGATGAAATACTGGACTGATCTCCATTTAAGAGGCATTTTGAACTAATAATCCTGATGATCAAGATCATCTACTTTAATTGACTGACAGCTAATTAGCGATAATATTATGGTTTGAACTAAACAAACAGTGAAGGTGTCACTTTGGGCTCTGGGTCATTGTGACGTAAAGTATCACTATTTTCACTATTATTACAAACCAAAGAATCAGTCGATTAATGGAGAAAATAATCAGCTGATCAGTCCATAATGAAAATAATCATTAGTTAATAGTTCATAATGAGCTCCAGCTCAACCAACTACAACAGTAAAATCCTGCTTTTACATGAATTCATGAGTAATAACCCAATGATGTAATATATAATAGTACAACAGCCGCAGTTTTGATAGTAGAACTACATTTCCTGGTCATACTGACATACTTTTACTGAACATTTTCAATGCATGTTTACTGTAACAGAGTATTTTTACTGTGTGGTGTTAGTACTTTTACAGAATAACAGAATATTTTTGCACAGTGGTATTAGTACTTTTACTATATAAAGAGTATTTTAAAGTGTGGTATTAGTACTTTTAATATATATAACAGAGTATTTCTACAGTGTGGTATTAGTACTTTTACTATAACAGACTATTTCTAGAGTGTGGTATTAGTACTTTTACTGTAACAGAGTATTTCTTTTTACAGTGTGGTATTAGTACTTTGACTGTAACAGAGTATTTCTGCAGTGTGGTATTAGTACTTTGACTCTAACAGAGTATTTCTACAGTGTGGTATTAGTACTTTGACTCTGACGTTTTCTAAGTGTGGTATTAGTATTTTGACTCTAACAGAGTATTTCTACAGTGTGGTATTAGTACTTTTACTGTAACAGAGTATTTCTGCAGTGTGGTATTAGTACTTTGACTGTAACAGAGTATTTCTGCAGTGTGGTATTAGTACTTTGACTGTAACAGAGTATTTCTGCAGTGTGGTATTAGTACTTTGACTGTAACAGAGTATTTCTGCAGTGTGGTATTAGTACTTTGACTGTAACAGAGTATTTCTGCAGTGTGGTATTAGTACTTTTACTGTAACAGAGTATTTCTGCAGTGTGGTATTAGTCTTACTCTAACAGAGTATTTCTACTTTGTTTCAGTGTGGTATTAGTACTTTGACTCTAACAGAGTATTTCTGCAGTGTGGTATTAGTACTTCTACTGAGGTAAAGAATGTGAATACGTCGTGTTGCTCTGGTTTGAATCAGTACATCTGTCTACATAGGTTGTTTTTCGTTCGGTGGTTATTTATATTTACGTATGATTCCTTTATTTACTGCATGTCTGTGCTGCTGTGTGCTGCTGTGACGGGGCTGAGGTGGTGGAGCTGTCTGGCAGCAGGTAATGATCTCCGTAGATGATAAAAAGGAGATGTTTGTCTGATTCACACCACACCTCCAGCAGTGTTAGAACTTCTCAGTGTCTGCCTGCTGATCGTCACACTGCACTGAACTAACAGGACGACACTGGGAGTTAGCGATCGGAAAAATGAGTTTGTCAATCTAAAAAGCTTCAGTCGGCTTTGGATGAAAAATAAACAGCAGTATGGCTGATTTAAAGAACAAAGCTTGCTTTTTGCTGCTTTCTGGCAGTTTGAGAGCTGCAAACTGACAGTGAGAGGCCGCGTACGAACACAAGTACTGAGCGCGTGCAGCTGAAAACAAGGTGACATTTGTTAGTGATTGGCTGATTGACGGCGACGAGTTTATTGTTGAGCAGCCAGTTGGACTCGCGGCTCCCACTAGAAAACTTGGCTCACACAGAGACAGCTGTATTAGAAAATGCAGCTTGAGCCAACTGTGGTAATATCTGGTGTTCTCTGTGGAGTTTCATTGTGGACGAGTCTGCAGGAAGACGCTTAGCATAACACCCAGCGTGCACGCTGTTCACATCAACTGTTTCCTTTAAAATCCTGGTGTCCTCATGTTGAGACATGCTGCTGGAAACACAACCACGGACACAGAAATACTAAATACAAGCTACCTCCAGAGGCTCTTTATGTTCGCAGAAAAAGTTGTCTGTCTCATGGTGCTAACCAGAAAAATGAGAGTAAACTCAGAAAAAACAGTTTGTAGATTAGTGTTTGGTGGATTATTTCTCTGGTGCTCCAGTGCTGATTGTCACTGTGTTGACATGGTTGGAAAGCCTGTTTATTGACCTTCCAGGATGTATGGATCACGCATTAGTGGAACGAACAGCACAGCTGATTATGTGGGTAGCGCCCAAGTGAACTTAGCCAAAACTTTCTGTCAATGCTAAACAGAGTATTGTCTTCCTTCCCTCCACCAGACCAGACCAGACCACAGGACCAGGATGTGATCCGGTTCATTCTGAAAAGTCAGTTTTTTAAAGCCAAGATGGATCAGTTCAACATTTAGTTTGAGAACAAAACTCCTCATCTCTTCTCCGATATGATTTTGACATCAGATGGTTTGCTGCCAATCAGGCGCCTGATTTCAGAGAAGAGATGGGTTTTGCTCTGAAACAAGGTTTTGAACTGAGTCATGTTGGTAATGGAAAAATTGACTTTTCAGAGTGAAACGCATCTGAACGTATGTTTTCAGCGTGGACGTTCAGAACAGATGACTTGACGTCACAATGTTAGCTACAGGATGATCAAAGGAAAGACTGGAGGCTAACGCTAGCAGTGGGCTAACGCTAGCAGTGGGCTAACGCTAGCAGTGGGCTAACGCTAGCAGTGGGCTAATGCTAGCAGTGGGCTAATGCTAGCAGTGGGCTAAAGTTACACATCTAAAATGCCAGAATCCAGATATCAACATCTGAGATGACAAACTGTGATTGGAGGATCTAGAGAGCTACAATATCAGAGAAACCTTCCAGAGATGGAGAGGAAATGATGCTAATAGTTAGCCTTCTGCTAACAGCAGCCGTGAGCCGTTGGCTGCTGTTAGCAGAAGGCTAAACTATTAGCATCCCTTTCTCTCCATCTCTGAAACTCTTCTCTGATATTGTCCGACTCTCTTTTTGACTGACTTCACTGAAGGATAGTTAACTATAGACATCCAAAGATTTATACGCCCTCAGTTTATCTTTACAGCGCTGCTGTTGGCCACCAGCCTGCTGGTCAGACGGCTGCTACTTAGCTAGCTTAGCTCGCTAATTCCTTCGTGCTACAGATTGAGTAGAAGCTACGATTTTCTTCAGACATTGTTATAAAACAAGACAACAGTACTTGCTAGCCAGCATTAGCTAACATGATCCGCCCACTAAATACGTCACCATGGTTACTAACAGGTAAGGGGGGCTGTACTGACTTTGTGTTCAAGAAGCTTACTGAGGCCTTACAGAGTCACTGGGCTCAGTTCAGCTGAGTTAGGTTTAACCAACTTTACATGATTGTTTAAATCTACATTTTTCGTCACCTGATTTTGAACAAAATTAGACACCCCTGTGATTGTGTTTGTCTCCCTAACTGAAATTCAGTTAGTTGGATGCTTTCCGACTGTGTTTCCATCCTGACTGAAGAGACGGAGGCCTTTCCTGTTCCCTGTCTGACACATTAAAAGCCTAAACTGTTATTATTTATGGACAGACAGGCTGGTATGTGGCGACGTTTGGGTTATGCAGTCGTGCAACCTGCTGTTGGCGGCGATTCAAAGAGCCGAAATTACTCCGGTGTTACACTTTAAATCTCGGCAGCACATGTGCGCCTTTTATTTTTCCGCTGCTGAAGGTGATGATTTAAGCTGTCATGTTGCCGAGCAGTTTAACAATGGTTTTATAATAATATTTCAGAAAACTCAAAAAACATCCTGGACTCGGCCTGTAAAGTGCTTCAGTGTTTGTGCCTTTTGTGTGTGGCTCAGCGAAGGTAACGATTTAATCTGACATATTTCGGAGCAGCAGAATAATAATATTTCAGCGTGGTCTTTCTTAATAGCTGGGGAGAACAAAAGGCTGCAGGCCATTCATCCGACTGACGGCTTACTTTGACACCGGCTGCTCCGGGCGCCGCAGGGCTCCGCTGGAGGAGTCGGGGGTTTCGACGAGCTGCTGCTCAAACGCACTGACAGGGAAACATTAGCTGGTCCTGGTGGAGGTCACGAGTTCGGGGTTTATCCTGGTGAAGCGTTCTTGTGCAAGATGCTGAATCCCTTCCAGGCCCGCATGCCTGAAATCTGGTGTCCTTATAGACGCCGTGGAAGGTCACCAGAGTCGTGATCTGTGCTTCAAAAGAGACCAGCTTCATCCTCTGGAGAGCAGGAATCATGGCAGACTGCCAAAGAAAGGTTTTTTTTTTTTTTTTTTTTTTTTTTTTTTTTTTGGCTATAAGGAAGGTCAGGGGTCACTGAAATCATTAGGGTTCATCCTCTGAGGAGGAATCTGCAGCAAGGTCGCCATCTTGGAATTTGGCCACCATCATCTCAGTTTTTTGCCATCGCCATCTTGGTTTTTGTGTGTTGCTCTTTTGGTTTCTGGCCGTCATCATTTTGGTTTCTGGCTGTCGCCATCTTGGTTTCTGGACCATCACCATCTGTTATTTTGCAACCAGAAGTTACATGAGACGGTATTTTTTGTCCAGCACAACATCTGGCCCATAGACTGTAAGTGACAAGTAGTTAGTTACTGTGACACCACCCATTAGTTTGTGAACTGACCGCTTGAAGCCACTAGTTTGGCATTTTGGCCGTCGACATCTTGGTTTCTGCTTGTCGCCATCTTGTTGTTTTTTTTTTCAACCCAAAGTGACACACAAGAGGGTGGAGCTAACCCAATGCCGAATAAGATGTTTTTAGGCGCCCAAAATATTACTGTTAGCGTTGATGGACTGGAAACATGCTGTGAAGAGAAACGCCGTTGTGGCACTTCTTAGAAAGTGCAGATTTATCAGTTGTGCTGCCTTCAGATGCTGCAGAGGTTTCATGAAAAGAGGGAATTGATTGCTTTTGCACTTAATGCCAACTTTTATCATGTTTCTCTGTGCTATGGTGCCTGAAGCCACAGCAGTTTGATATTGTTTTTACCGAGCAGGAGGGCACTCCATTTACTATTTGTCTCTGCTCCTGGATTTATGTTGACATGGGAAGGGAGGGAAGGGCTTTCCAAACATCTGTAACCACATTAAGGCGCTTTTGGATATATTTTATCTTATATATTTTTAGCTGGCTGTTGTGGTTAGTTGAAATGCGTGGCTACTGCGTGGTGGTGTATTGAGAGGATGAGCAGCAGTAAAGATGGAGACTATAAGCTGTGTTTCCACTGTAAACCTGCAGTTCACACTGAAAAATAACACCAGACTAAAATAAGAAAAGGAAATAAAGATGGTAAAGGAAGGAGTAATGGTTGGGAGGATGGAGGGGAGGAAGCCTACATGTGTTACAACTTCAAGGTTCAGTTTAAAAATGAAGAAATGGAACATTTATTCAGAGACAAATTATGTTTTTGTGATGAAAAGCGTATTTTCGGGTGTTTTGTGTGAATACAGGCTTCGGTGTTTTTCTGAGGGAGAAGCTAATGATTCAAACTTGACATGTCGGCACAGCTTAATAACAGCAGAATAATAATATTTCAGCTTGCTCTTTCATAATAGCGCTGGCAACAAGGAAGAGAGAGAGCGTCGGGCCATTCATGCAGCATGATGGGTAGTTTGACACGGGCTGCTTTTCTGCTCAGCACGATGTTTTCCATTTAGAGATGACGCACACACATTTTCAGCTCTCATAGGAGAGGCTAACCAATGCTAACACATGCTAACACACACACACACTGCAGACCTGTCACTCTGAGCATCGAATGGGCTGATGAGGAGCATTTAAAGCTCTCTTGACACACACTCCTCACCTGCAATGACAGCTAGCAAGCTATTATTAACACACACACACACACACACACACACACACACACACACAGGTATGCACATCAAACTGACAGCTGGGCTATTAACCCCGGCCCTGACGGAGCCCTCATGTACATCACAGCAGGGCTACATGCATGTCTATCTGTGTGAGCGTGACAGTGGATGGCAGTACCTCTACAAAAGTGAAAAGCAGGTAAACCAAATGAGCAGTGTCGCTACCGCTGTTGACGCCATCGTCGGTAAACACATCGTAAAAAATATAAAAACAAAGGAACAAATAAACACTGTTAAATGTTCAGCTGGAGATATACTGTGGCGATGCCTTCACACGGGACTCATCACCACCTATGTTGGTTCATGTAGCAGCCTCCATCCTTTCCAGTACCGCATTCTGGTGGTGCAGCGCTTGTCATCTTGGTGTTTATAGTAATATATATATATATATATATACACACATACAATATATATATATATATATATATATATATGGTCTCCTGCCATCGGTGTGTTGGTCTTTGGATGTTGGCGTCTTGGTTTTTGGTTGTTGCCATGTTGGATTCTGGCTGATGCTATCTCGGTTTCTTCCAACCAGCTCACCGCCTCTGGAAACTCTTCAGAAACTTTTAAACTAATCATTGTTGATCCTAAATAAAGACAGATTCAGCAACTGCATGGCTTATTTTCCATGTAAAAGGTTTTCAGAAACACGTTTCAGTGAACTATTTTTGTGATACAAGAGATTCCAGATAAGCCGCCATGTTGGTTCCAGTTTGATAGCTGGGAGCAGCAGCCCACAACAGAAAGTATTCATCCAATCAGGAGCCTAATGCCTTGTGGTAGCAAATCAAGCATCCAATGCTGGGAACGACCCCAAAAAACACCCTGTGGACACAAACCACGATGGTCAGGTACGTCGTGAATTCCACTCAGGTGAGTTAAGTGGCAGGGGGACAGCACAGAGTGAGGTGTCCTGCTAAAGCATCATGTTAGAGTTAGTCCTGTCTCGACCCTGGTCGGGGGAGAGGCCGTTTGAATCAGAGCTCCTTATTTTCCTCTGTTCCTCTCAGCTGGTTTAAGACAAACAGTTTGACGAGTGCTTTAAGAAACTCTCTCACAACACAAACTGCACTTTCTTCTTCCTCTCTGAAGAGTCTGCACACTGTACGCTGAAGCTTAATTACATTTTCTTTTGTGGTCATTAGAAGTAATTTTTCTCTTTATTGTTGTGTGGAGGCTGAACACGTACGACGAGGCCACTAATTACAGAGCTCATTAGAGCCGAGTGGCCACGAGATTAACAGCTAATCGAGCGCTAATGTCTATGAGTAGGAGCAGTTTGATTAATGACAGCTAGCTTAATGTTGTTATTGTTGGACACACAGGTACAAAAGTGTTATTAAAATACTCCCATTACTGTATGAATGAACTTATCTGATCATTTTTCTCAGGATTTTAATGCACATCTGACTTTTTATTATTACTTTATGATTTATTTATTGGCCCTGTGCTGCCCCGTCCATGTCTACACTTCCAGTTCAGACATAGTTGTGTTAGTTCTTCTGGTTTAGTGCTATGAAGCGTATGATTAGTGGCAATCAGATGGTTTTACGAGACTGTTGTACAACACCACATCTGTCAGCCATCACTGACTGGGAGGACGGCAGTTTGTAGTGTCTCATGGTTTAGACGTCTAAAGTACTGAAGCATCTCAGCTCACCGTTTGGTCGGTTAGCGTCCACAGTGTTTCTGTGAAACCTCACCAAGAGAAAGATGCTAGGCAAGGTAGACAAAGATCCGACCTTTGTAAAGAGCTGTCACTGCAGGACACAACAACGCTCAAACCCAAACACCTGTTTGACACAAGCTAGCTAGCTAGCAGCTATCAGAGCTACTTAACCACTTAGCAGCAGATCGGTGAAGTCGTCAGGTAGCCCAGGAGGCAAACTGAAATCTGGATTCACCACAAAGAGCTGCAGTGTGAGCGCCGAGGCCTCCGTAGTCCTGCTGCTCATCCAGAGTCTGCTGCTAAAAACAACACTGTGGCTCTTTCTGGACCAGGATTAGCTGATGACAGGAAACCATGTTATCACTGGTCAATTTCAGAATAAAAGTGGAGCAGAGATGCAGGACTGTTGACATAAAGTGTTGAGAAAGACTTTAAAATGACGATGAAAAGCTGCAGAGGCGGTAGAGGTGAGGTGGAAACACAAACAGTTCATAAATCTGACTCCTATTTTACTCCCTTTTAAAGGGTCACTTCACCCAAATGAAACCCTGCTGGTGTTAAGATAAGATAAGATATTCCTTTATTAGTCCCACAGTGGAGAAACTGAGCCAGGGTTTAGTTTGATGTGCTGAGTTTTGATGTCTGTGAATGTCAGAGTTGTTTCTGGAAAGACTGATTATGTTTTTTCGATTTTTTTTTTTTTGCCCTTTTATATGACAGAAACACCAATTGCTAAATCTCAGGATGACAGCCGATACCGATACCAGTATCTTTGTTTATATTGCTTTGGCTGTGCGGTTATTTATTCCTTTTTGACCACTTCATTATAAAACATACCTGAGCTGTTTTAAAGTCATTCAGCATTTCATTACAGTCTTTGAATGAGCAGCATTTCTAACCTTTAATATAACCTTCTTTCACATGAAGTAGATATTTTTCCTAAATAACTGCTTGAGCTGCTCTACAACCACCTGCTCAATGAGGAGAGTGTTTCAGTACTCAGCCCAAAAATATTAGTTTTGTGAAACATGAATTAAATGTAAAAGTCATGATTTTATTTGGGCGGGCCACTCGTATATTAACAGCTGCTTAAATGTATGTGGTGACCCATTTTAGTATTTTTCATTTTATATTTTATTTATCTGTCCAAGAGAACAACGGCATCCATAATCGACTGACCACGGAGACGAGAGCGCCGGCCGGCCGGACCGCACGTTACCGCCGTACGATGACGTTTCCCGTCCGTGACGGAGTTAGCGTGCAGCTTTAGCCGTGATGTCTAGCTCTGCTTTTCCAAAGTGTTTCCCTCCTTTACTGGATGTGTAGTGTTTACCAGGCTGGATTTAACATGGAGGGTGGAGGTCGGATCCACGCCCACCCTCCACCCTTTAATACTTTCTGAGGTTTGTTCTGGTTGACGGATACGTTACTCAGACTACCACAATAAAAGCACTAACTTCCTTCTACCTCCACATAGACTCAGATGAAGCAAATATCTCGATTCTGGTATTAAAACATCTTTCAAAATTGTTTAAAACAAATCGTGACGCACAGATTTTTTTCCTCTTCTAGTATTTGTCCACTTCCATGTTGATCAGTAAAATAAAAATAGTTGACAAATCTCACTTAAAGGTTGATTTTGAACAGATAAAATATGTGTGATTGATCACGATTAAACATTTAAATTGATTCACAGCCCTACCTCTACAGTTAGAGAGAGGGAAGAAGCTTTTATTTTATTTACTGTCTAATCCTTTTACTCTAGATTTTAGATATGTAAATGTATATGTAGATGTTGCTGTTCACCCAGAAAACATCCAATTAAAAATGTATTCTCACTAAATGCAAATGACTTTTTTTACTGCAATACATTTATTTAATGACTAGTTACTTTACAGAGTAAGATACAAAATATTATCTAGTAACTAATAAATGAGGATTTATTATTGTAGATTAAACTACCAGCAGTAAATAAAGTTGTTATAATGAGCTCCACCTTTCCTGCAACATTAAAGTTAATGCATCGATAATTATAATACAATTCATTCATTCATTCATCGTCAACCGCTTATCCCGTTAGGGGTCGCGGGGGGTCTGGAGCCGATCCCAGCTGGCATTGGGTGAAGGCGGGGTTCACCTGGACAGGTCACCAGTCCATCACAGGACACATAGAGACAGACAACATATAGACAGACAACCATTCACACTCACATCCACACCTACGGGACATTTAGACTCATCAATTAACCTAAATTGCATGTTTTTGGACTGTGGGAGGAAGCTGGAGTACCCGGAGAAAACCCACGCTGACACGGGGAGAACATGCAAACTCCACACAGAAGAGTCCCAAGCCGGAATCGAACCTGCGACCCTCTTGCTGTGAGGCAACAGCGCTAACCACCGTGCAGCCCTATTATAACACAATAATATAGATTATTCAGCATAATGAGTACTTTTACTTTTGGTACTTTAATTATTTTAATGCTAATACTTTTGTACTTTTACTTGTAATGGAGTATTACTACTCTTACTGACGTTAAAGACGAGTACTTTTCCACCTCTGTACTACAGTCAGATGATGATGATGATGATGATGATGATGATGATGATGATGATGATGATGATGTTCAGAGCCGCTGAACCTTTTGAGCACCGATTCGTCGCCATCTGTTCTTAAAGGGACAGTCCACCCAAAACATCCCCTCTGTTCTGTTCAAACACGACCTGACGCTTCATGACGACAGACAACAGGAAGTCCAGGATGGCGCAGGACTGTAAAAATAAGCAGGCCGTCCTCCTCTTCGTCGCTCCTCTCCTCTTCCTCATCGTCTATCAATAAAGGTGTTGATGGGAGCAGACAGATAAAAAGACGGAGAGACTCAAACACATGAACGCAATCTGTCACACTTCTAAATATACCTCCTTCCCTCCCTCCTTCATCTCTTGTATCCTCCCATCCTTCCTTCCACCTCTCCTTTCCAGCTCCATGCAAATACAGTGACAACAAAGAGAAAATAAACCAGTAAATGAATACAGACTTTTAAAAATAAATATGAAATAAATAGAAAATTAAAATAAAACTTTAAGATGACTAAAAATAAATCTAGATAAATACAAGGGAAAAATTAAACAGAAGAGTAAGTGAATGAATTGAAGATAAATAAATAAAGAAGCAAATTAAAACAGAAATATCAATTTATGTCACGTTTAGTCAATTAATTAATGGCTACATTTGTTTTTATTATTATTTTTGCTGCATTTAATGAGATATTTTATCAAGTCAATTATTTCTTTATTCATATTTATTCATTTATTTTTGATCTTGGCAGGTTCTGTCCTCCATAACAATCTCTGTTTGGTATTTGACGAGCTGGGAGGAAGGACGGCCTGCGACAACACAAACTGTATAAAACGTTGAATATTTAACATGACGACAGCTTCTCTAATGTTCATCTCATTTCTACCTTAAAGGAAATAAATAAATTATCACATGTTAATGTGAAAAAGCAGCATAGAATCATAACTGGATCGTACTGAGGGAATCAAGCTTTTTGAGAATGACAGACGAATATCTAAATGTACAGTCAAATATTCAGTATTTTTATATTTTCATAAAATATATAGGTTTATATATATATATAAACCTTCCTCCTGGGAAGGTGTATAAATAGATAAATAGCATGGCATGTCATGAGAATGCATTTTAGGCTTGTCAGGCGTCATGTAACACGCCATAGGGTTACAACTGCAGATAGGTTGAGGCAATAAAACCACTTGGTTGTGCCTAAAATATGTAAATAACATAAGTACGGAAAACACGGCACAAATGTCACTTAGGTTGAATGGTGATAAAACGATGTACGGTGTCTCTACTACATGGATGACACAGCAAACGCAACAACAGCGTCATCATTACTGCAGTACATATAGTAGTATTTATATGGGGGGTTATATTAGGCAGGAAGTGGATGTGATGGAAGCAGAAAAATTGAGGATGTGGGCGACATTGACAAGGACCAAACTGTGATGCTAGACGACCGGGTCAGAACATCTCCAGAACTGCAGCTCTGGTGGGATGTTCCCAGTCTGCAGTGGTCAGGACCTACCAGAGGTGGTCCAAGGAAGGAGAACCGGTGAACCGGAGACCGGGTCACCGGGGGCCACGGCTCAGTGATGAGTGTGGGGAACGAAGGCTGGCCCGTGCTGTCTGAAAGCAGGAGAACTGGACCACGGAGCAATGGAAGAAGGTGGCCTGGTCTGACGAATCGGGTTTGCTTTAACGTGGACTGTTGGGTGTGTGGACATCGCTTACCTGGAGAAGTCATGGCACCAGGATGCATTATGGGAAGAAGACGCACTAAATGGTTCAAGAACGGTTTGAAGAACACAGCAAGGAGTCTGAGGTGTTGACTTGGCCTCCAGATTCACCTGATCTCGATCCAACAGAGCATCTGCTGGACCTGCTCGATATGCGGCATGCGGTCATTAATCTTAACGTTGTTTATTTATACAAAATCATTCAGCAGGTGTATATAGGCCTCTGTTTAAATATGTCTGTTGAAGTATAACAGCTGAAAGCTGTTGATGTTTTACAAGTGCTGTACGCAGTTAAATTATCAGTTTAACACTAAAAACAGTTGAACTGCTGCTGAGTGAAGAGATAAAGTCAGGTGAAATGTTGGTACATGATCAATCAATCAGGAATATTTTAACTTTTAATCAACTGTAACACGGTACAACCCTGATAAAAGAATCCAGCTCAATTAAAAGCAGAGTAAAAAGTCAGGTGTTGAGTTTGTCTTCGGAAACATCAGCGTGACCCGCGGGCCCAGATGTGCAGACCGCGGAGATAACAGGATGCCTCGCTGTGGCGTGTGGTCCGACCCGTCAGCACGGACGGCGCTGCCTTCTGCAGTCACTGTAAACTCGAGTCTGGTCTAAACCACTCAAACAGTCTGCACTGAACGTAGCTGAAGTGTGTCAGCGCTGACGGCAGCGACGTTCATCACAGCTCCTCAACATGCCCTCAGACTGAGCTCATTTCATTTGATTGATCCTTCATTTATTTTAGTTTATTTATTATAGGTCAGCAGGATGACTCACTTTATGTCTGATGACATATATTGTTTTATTTTTGATGATATCGTTTTTGATTGATTCCTGTAGATTAATAGTTAATCCACGGAGTTTGATTTTCAAGTTGTATTTAATAAAGTATACTAGTACTAATATGAAGTATTTAGAGGTCAGCGTTTAGTTTTTTCACCAGCTGAAGGTCAGTTTTTTATTTTCTTGCTCTCTTTGACTCCATCTCTCTCTCCTCTCCCTCCGTTCTCCACCTGAGATTGATTCAAACATGGGGAGGGGGGTGATGAAGAGGAGGAGGAGGAGACAGATGGAGGTGAAGGAGGAAGTCTAAGTGCTGCTGGCACTCAGTCTGTGTGCGTCTATATGTGTCTATATATACAGTAGAGAATATATGGTGAGACTAAACATGGAGGACGACTGCAGATGGAGCTGACGGGGTCACGTCTGCCTGAGCTGTCTGTCTGACTGTCTGCTGTCTGTCTGACTGTCTGTCTGTCTGACTATCTGTCTGTCTGACTGACTGACTGACTGTCTGACTGTCTGTCTGTCTGACTGTCTGTCTGTCTGACTATCTGTCTGTCTGACTGACTGTCTGACTGTCTGTCTGTCTGACTGTCTGACTGTCTGTCTGTCTGTCTGACTGTCTGTCTGTCTGACTGACTGACTGACTGTCTGACTGTCTGTCTGTCTGACTGTCTGACTGTCTGTCTGTCTGACTGTCTGACTGTCTGTCTGTCTGACTGACTGACTGACTGTCTGACTGACTGACTGACTGTCTGACTATCTATCTGTCTGACTGTCTGTCTGACTGTCTGACTATCTGTCTGTCTGTCTGTCTGACTGACTGTCTGACTGTCTGTCTGTCTGACTGACTGACTGACTGTCTGACTATCTGTCTGTCTGACTGTCTGTCTGTCTGACTATCTGTCTGACTGACTAACTGTCTGACTGTCTGTCTGACTGTCTGTCTGTCTGACTGTCTGTCTGTCTGACTGACTGTCTGTCTGTCTGTCTGTCTGTCTGTCTGACTGTCTGACTGTCTGTCTGTCTGACTATATGTCTGACTGACTAACTGTCTGACTGTCTGTCTGACTGTCTGTCTGTTTGACTGTCTGTTTGACTGTCTGTCTGACTGTCTGTCTGTCTGACTATATGTCTGACTGACTAACTGTCTGACTGTCTGTCTGACTGTCTGTCTGTTTGACTGTCTGTTTGACTGTCTGTCTGACTGTCTGTCTGTCTGACTGTCTGACTGTCTGTCTGTCTGACATGTCTGACTGTCTGACTGACTGTCTGTCTGACTGTCTGACTGACTGTCTGTCTTACTGACTGTCTGTCTGTCTGTCTGTCTGTCTGTCTGTCTGTCTGCTCTGTCTGACCTGTCTGACTGTCTGTCTTTACCTGACTGTCTGTCTTACCTGACTGTCTGTCTGTCTGACTGTCTGACTGACTGTCTGTCTGACTGTCTGACTGACTTTCTGTCTTACTGACTGTCTGTCTGTCTGTCTGCTGCTCTCAACAGCATAGAAAACATACATTTAGTCTTTTTAAGCTCTTATAGAAACAGGGAGAGTCGACGGAGATCTGTGTGCTTTTTCTTTGACATCTCAAAGTCTGAAAAACAAAAACAAATAAACCAAAAGGCCAATTATTTAAAGGTGATCATCATGTTGGTGTCATTTAGCAGTCGATTCAAATGTTAAGTTGTGCTTAATTGCATGATTGTCCACAGTTAATCATGATTTTTATCAGTTCAAAATGAACCTTACAAGGAAATTTGTCAAGTATTTAATTCTCTTATCAACATGGGAGTGGACAAATATGCTGCTATGTAAACGTATGTATATATTTATTATTGTAAACCAATTACCAACACAAAAAAGGGATCATGTACAGCAAGCCAGTCAGTGTAAAATAAAACTGTTATAAAGAAATAACATACCGTAGAGCGTTGTGATTGACCAATCAGAAAGGAGTATTCAATTAGCTTTAAAACTGAGCTGCTACAACCTAAAAGTTACATCAAAAGAAATTAATGCCATTTAAACAATTTTGTGTTATTATCACATTAACTTTGGCAGCCCTGGTGTCATTGATATGTTTAAAAACATGGAAACATTTTGAAAGTTCAGTCATGACCTTTGAAACAGCAATAAGCTCATCGCAAAGTCCATTTTACAATCCCTTACGATTCTTAGCGTTGACTGTTGTCCCGTCAATGGTTAAACGCTGTAAACTGGTTAAAATTTCGTAAAATCTTTCAGATTTGCATGTGAGATGTTGAAGTAAATACACTGGAAGTGTCTGTTGAAGTCTAAGAGCTGAAACACAGTGAGCTACTAAGGTTCTGGTTATTTGGCTGCTGTTAGCAGTAGGCTAAATATTAGCATCCCTTTCTCTCCATCTCTGAAACTCTTCTCTGATATTGTCCGACTCTCTTTTTGACTGACTTCACTGAAGGATAGTTAACTATAGACATCCAAAGATTTATACGCCCTCAGTTTATCTTTACAGCGCTGCCGTTGGCCTCCAGCCCGCTGGTTAGACGGCTGGCTAGTTAGTGTTAGCTGTATTTGTGTGAAAAAGAAAATGAAGTGAATGTTGCTTGGTGTGTTGTGTTTTCGCTGTGACCAGAGTGAGTGGATGAAGCTTTAAGTTGTTAAATTTGACTCATGTAGCAACTGGCTAGTTAGCTAGCTACCTTGCTAATTCCTCCATGCTACAGATAATGAGTCCAGCAGCAGACAGAGATGGGTCACGGTCCCTCTGCCTCAGTCCTCACCGCTAGGAGGCTACTTCACCAGGAGGAGAGCAGTTAGCTAGCTAGCTAGTCTGTCTCTGGACAAGCTAGCTAGCTAACTAGCTAATTCCTTCCAGAGACAATCTAGCTAGCTAACTAGCGTTATCCAGCCGTCTCCTCCTCCTGCAGTAGTCTCCAGCAGCGTAGCTGTCGGCTAATCTGGTCTCATTGGTTAATGTTAACTTTCTCCACTAACTCTGGTGATCCTGGAGAGAGAGAGACAGGACAGACTGAGAGAGACTAGGATTTTCTTCAGACATTGTTAAAAGCAAGACAACAATACTAGCTAGCCAGCGGTAGCTAACGTGTTCAGAGAATTATTCTGCCTCCAATATATGAACCTACGTCAGGCCACCGTGTGGGAGAAAGGTTTCAGAAGGACTTGAAGGTAAAATAGACTTTTGATGCTAAAACATACAAACAAACAAATATTTTTCCACCGTTAGTTAATGTGTTTGTTTTAAAAGTTGTGTATCATGTGTTTTATCTCGTTGTGTTAAACTATCTATAGCTATTAACAATATAAAGTTCTGTGTATCAGCATTTCACAACACCAGACCTTTCATAAGAAGTACATTCAGTCTTATCTGTCCTCCACCCTTCACCTCCTCCTCCTCCTCCTCCAGCCTGATATCAGAGAGAAACAGGATAAAAACACAAGTACAGATGAGTGGAGTTGTTTTATTTTTAGTTCTTTGAATAATAAGAATTGATTGTTTAAGTCATTGAACCATCGTGCACTGAGAGGATTTGTTGCTTCTCTCTGACTGATATCACTGAAACTGTAAATCAAAGTAAATCATAGTTCAAAGAAATCACTTATTTTTCACTGCATTTTATTTAGAAGAAGTGAAAAGATAATGAAAAGAATTGAGCTTTTGATCTGTAAATCTATTCAAACATTTAATTAGAGTCTGAGAAGAGTTGGGATTTGCCTTTTGTTCAGGAAATATTGATTATTTATGTATATCTTTATATATCTGTAGTGTGTAAAAAAAAAGAGTGCTGCACATATTATCATTATCACACATTATCATCACAGTCCTGTAACATCAGACTAAAGATGAACAGTTCATACATTACCCACAATACACCTCTGCCTCTGACAGTTGTGTGTATGAGATTGTGGTGTGCTATGCTAGTTAGCAGCTAGTGTGGTCTCCAGCAGAGACGAGTAGCTACAGAGGTCTCACTGCTTTCTTATGGCGCATTCACACCAAGCGCAGAGAACTTTTCACACGTCACTATTACACGATTACAAAGTATTTGTTCGGGTTGAAATTTTTCAACTGGAGCGCGATATTTGTTTGTCTAGTTTCTCTCAGTCTGTCCTGTCTCTCTCTCTCCAGGATCACCAGAGTTAGTGGAGAAAGTTAACATTAACCAATGAGACCAGATTAGCCGACTGCTACGCTGCTGGAGGAGGAGACGGCTGGATAACACTAGCTAGCTAGATAGCTTGTCTGTCTCCAGAACTGGCTAGTTAGCTAGCTAGCTTGTCCAGAGACTGACTAGCTAGCTAGCTAACTCCTGCTCTCCTCCTGGTGAAGTAGCCTCCTAGCGGTGAGGACTGAAGCAGAGGAACCATGACCCAGCTCTGTCTGCTGCTGGACTCATTTTCTGTAGCATGGAGGAATTAGCAAGGTAGCTAGCTAACTAGCCAGTCGCTAAATGAGTCAAATTTAACAACCTAAAGCTTCATCCACTCACTCTGGTCACAGCGTAGGAAAGCACAGTGCTATCACCAGATGAGGGACAACTTAGTTCACTTCATTTTCCATGTTTCACGGTGGAATTAGTGAACTAAGCTAGCTAACTAGCCGGCCGTCTGACCAGCAGGCTGGTGGCCAACAGCAGCGCTGTGAAGATAAGCTGAGGGCGTATAAATCTTTGGATGTCTATAGTTAACTATCCTTCAGTGAAGTCAGTCAAAAAGAGAGTCGGACAATATCAGAGAAGAGTTTCAGAGATGGAGAGAAAGGGATGCTAATATTTAGCCTTCTGCTAACAGCAGCCAACGACTCACGGCTGCTGTTAGCAGAAGGCTAAATATTAGCATCATTTCCTCTCCATCTCTGAAAGGTTTCTCTGATATTGTAGCTCTCTAGATCCTCCAATCACAGTTTGTCATCTCAAATGTTGATATCTGGATTCTGGCAGCCAACAACAGCAAGATGACATTTTGAGATGTGGAGCGTTAGCCCACTGCTAGCGTTAGCCCACTGCTAGCGTTAGCCCACTGCTAGCGTTAGCCCACTGCTAGTGTTAGCCCACTGCTAGCGTTAGCCCACTGCTAGCATTAGCCTCCAGTCTTTGGTTAGCCTCCAGCTAACACTGTGACCTCTTCAGGACGTCGACACTAAAAGGGTTTACATTATCTTTAAAGTTTTCCACATCTGGAAAGCTACGCTGAGGTGTGACAGTGATAGCAGGACGTTCCTCAGTGCTGTGTTGTGTTGGTAACGGAACCAGAACCAAGTCGGTCCTGACTGGGTCTGAACCTCTGTGCTTCATGTATGTATATAGACGTATAGTAATATAATGTGTTGATATGACGGCGCGCAGCTGTACAGTTCTGACGGTTATATTTAAGGTTTATCAGAGTGTGTGTTACCAGCTGGTCCTGTATGTGTACGTTACCTTGTGAGTGTGTGTTTACTCTACGGGGCAGGACACACACACACACACACACACACACACACACACACACACACACACACACTGTGCAGGTCATGTGGATGTTCGTCCAAATCTTCCTTCAGCTCAGATCGCTAAGAAAATAAACTCTGAGAGCGTTTATTATTCCTGACCTGCCAGCTGGGAGTGTGTGTGTGTGTGTGTGTGTGTGTGTGTGTGTGTGTGTGTGTGTGTGTGTGTGTGTGTGTGTGATTTAAGCTGTTGAACTTGGCCAACCTCCACAAACCAATTTATCTCTTCGTTCATTCTTCTTCTCTCTCCATCTCTTGACTCTGTCTCCTCACCCTCTTCTTCTTCTTCTTCTTCTTCTTCCTCCTCTTCCTCCTCTTCCTCCTCTTCCTCCTTTCCAGCCCTTTACATTCCATCTTCGGTCCTCTGCTCCTTCGTTGTGATCCATCTAAGAGATTTTAAATCCTCTCGTCCTTCTTAAATAAAAAACTCTTTAAAAAGCCTCTTGGATCAGCTGGAAGTGCTGATTCTTCATCTTCTTCATCGTCTTCATCGTCATTGTCTTCTTCATCATCTTCATCTTCATTGTCTTCATCTTCTTCATCTTATCTTCATCTTCTTCATCTTCTACATTGTCTTGTTCATTGTCTTTTCCTTCTTCATCATCTTCATCATCTTCTGTCCTGGAGTGTGTAGCAGTGAGCATCAGCTGTCAGAACCACACACACTGATCATTAACTACAACGCTGAACTTCTCACATCTCATACAGGACAAGCTGGGCTCTGTGTGTGTGTGTGTGTGTGTGTGTGTGTGTGTGTGTGTGTGTGTGTGTGTGTGTGTGTGTGTGTGTGTGTGTGTGTGTGTGTGTGTGTGTGTGTGTGTGTGTGTGTGTGTATTTGTGTTTGCATTCACACTAACGTGTAGCTAAATGCAGTTTGTGTGTGTGTGACTATGTATGCTCTTATCACCTCTGCCTCTTACACACAGCACCTCAGGGCCAACACACACACACACACACACACACACACACACACACACACACACACTCAGAGAGCACAGATGGCCTCACATTCATGTCTCCTGCCAAACAGATGGACCTGGCTGGATTCATTCAACGATGGACACACACACACACACACTTTCAGACTTCAAGCATGTACACACTGGTTTATTTCAACACACACTGAAACCTCCTTATTAAACCACATTAAACACATTCACACTTACACACACATACACACACACACACACACACACACACACACACACTCCGTGGCTGTTGTCCAATGACGGGTGCCCTCAGTCTGTCCTAACACACACACACAGAGAGGCAGTGCAGCGGGCGGTGGCGGTGGCGGTGGCGGTGGCGGTGGCGGCGGTCCAATCACAGTGCCCTCAGTGTGTTTCTGTGAGTCGGAGATGTGAAGTCTAATTAACAGAACAGCATCAATATTGATGAGGGCCATTTTATTCTAACTATTCCCAGTCCTGCTATTAAATTCACTTAAGTTTCAACTTCCTGTTCAGAAGCACCACGCTGCAAATCAACAGGGTCAGAGGTCAACGCCGCCGCAGCGACGGCCACTATATGAGTCTTCTTCTATGGTTTCAAGCAGCTCTACAGAGGCTCAGTAACCGACTGTGATGTGGAAGAGGAGGGGCGGGGCTATAGTGAGTGGGCGGGGTTCAGGCAGTATTTTGTCTTACACGTCTAATTACATAGTAATAGTACACAGTGTGTGGTTAATTCATAGTAACTGATAGAGTACAGGGAGTCCATGTACATGATCTAATATAGTTTTATATTTTATCAACAAATCTGGTGTAGTCAAAAAAAGATCAAATCAATCAGGCTTCCTGTCTGGCTTCCTGTCTGACTTCCTGTCTGGCTTCTTGTCTGACTTCCTGTCTGGCTTCCTGTCTGGTTTCCTGTCTGGCTTCCTGTCTGGCTTCTTGTCTGATTTCCTGTCTGACTTCCTGTCTGGCTTCCTGTCTGACTTCCTGTCTAACTTCCTGTCTGGCTTCTGTCTTGGGTGGAATTTACCCTGCGGTGATAATTCTGTGTGATATGCTGTTATTGCCTTTTTTGGGGGCAAATTACTCATTTTATCTTGATTTTAGTGCAACATAAATAAGCTTTATTCTTATTGTAATAGGTTGTTATTGTAATGTATATTTTACTTTTTACGACTCAGTAGACAGATTTAAAACAAACGAATTGCTTGTTTGTTGTTGAATGCAGGACACAGGAGGGCAATGAAGCACTGTGTTTTTTCAGCTGGTTGCGTCTCGTTGCTATGATACGGAATATCCTCATTAGTCAAAATGGTGGCACCTAGTAGTGTGTTCTCTGGATGAAGGGAAGAGTGAGGGGTGTAGGGAGAGGACAGATCTACTGGTCTCTATTGATTCCCCCTCTATTCTTGTTTTTGGTCAGCACTTGTAGCTATGTAGCATGTGACGGTTGGTCTTCGTGGTGTTTGTCCCGCCCCTCCTCCATTGTGATGGGGCGGTTGGATAAAAAGTGAAAGTTACAAGTGCCGCGTTTTACCAAAAGTTGAACGTTTTTCAAAAAATAAGCCAGAAGTGCCTCTGCTGGTGTTTGTAGCGGCATGTAAATACGCAGCGCTTTGACTCAACAGAATTCAAAAATCGTGAACATGGCGGTTGCGGCGGTTGCGGCGGTTGCGGCGGTTGCTCGTCATCCCCTGTCGTAGCGCGGTGCTGCAACATTGTGGTTATCGTCACAGCTCAGATGCATCAACCTGTGTGTGGATTCACAGTTAAAACAGACAGAAATATGAATTCTTTTCGTCTCCAACAGGTCGCTATGAATGGACGTAGAAACGGCCTCAAACATCTGTTTACACACATGTATAGACTAGAGCGCTAACGCAGATTTATTTTAATGCTAGCAATTTCTTTAACGCATTAACACAACTTCTGATTTTTAGGTTTTAGCGGCTCAGTTACAAAGATGCTAAAGTGAAGATCCTGGTGTCATCTGAGACTAGACAACCTGATGGATCCATCGGTACCAACCAGGTCAGACTACTACTACTACTACTACTACTACTACTACTACTACTACTACCACTACTACTAGTTTTTGTGGATCTGCTGTGAAAGGTTTCCTGGAGAAACTGGACTGCAACAATGAACTGAGCTTAAGAGTCACTGTGAAAATACCCTGAAGTAGGAGATAATAAGAGGAGCTGCCAGAGACTGTCTGATCCCTGCAGCTCCACCCGTCTGGGCGTGGAAGGCGACTAAAACAAACCACAGATGCTCCCGGATCAGGACTGGTGCTGTTTGGACTGTCGAGGTGTTGAGCTGTTGTTGAGTCTCTGGTTTGATACCATCCAGAGGGTTTCCCATAATCCATCAGCACTTCACACACACACACACACACACACACACACACACACACACACACACACACACACACACACACCTTTAGCACACACCAACAGTTAAAAACACACACTTTCTATCCGTCCGTCAGTGTTCGTTGTCTCGGGGGAAACATCTGAGGTAATGGAGAACGACGAGGAATTAGCAACGTTTGCTTTTTTAACACACACACACACACACACACACACACACACACACACACACACACACACACACACAATATAAATGAGTGATAGCCACTGACCGCTGAAACATCATGGGGGAGATATTATTAGAACATATGCAGACACTCGACTCCTCAAGCTGCTAAAACTGTTTGTGTTTATGTCTCCATAGCAACATTAGAATATCACACACACACACACACACACATTTAAATATCCGGAGTGAGATATTTACGGGTGGATTGAGTGTACACACACGTTCAGCTCAGGGTTTGATGCTGCTGTCAGCTGTTTTAGATGTTCTCTGTGTGTATAATTATATACGTCGATATCAGTTACATATTAATAACCGAGTAAATAGCCAAACGGGTCTGTTTATCGGGTCTGATTCGATTCAGAGGTTTGATCCTTCTTTACACTTGAGATTTTAGACTTAGACTTAGATTTTAGACTTCTCTTGACTTGAGCAAGTCAATATATTTTTTACGAAAGACATTACGAACCAGTCATAACTGACTTCATTCCCCAGATCAGATCTTGGGTCTTGCCAGTCTTGACTTTGGACCTGACTTATTTGGGACTTGACTTGGGTTTGAGATGAACTTGTGACCTGCTAAGAATGACTCGATGTGTGCTAGTTAGCATGACGAGTCGTGTAGATTCTCCCGCAGCTCCACTTTAACTGGAGCTGTTATTTTCTGCGTGCGGCGTGACTCGAACCCGTCGCTGCTGTTCTCAGATGGTGTGAACGGAGGCTCGGCTCTGCTGTAGCGGTGTGTGTTTCTGTGGCTTTCCGTGTGCCGGGCTAATTGCAGAGTGCCGATTGACGTGTTGAGACTGGAGGAAAGATGAGCTCAACCTGCCGTGTTCACTTTCAGGTTGGATGTAGATGTGTGTCGGCTGATATCGGATCTTTATGGACGAGTGTGTGGTGGAGCGCGGCGTTCCTCTCGGAGGTCAGAGGTCATCATAAATCCTGCTGCCGGGAACCACGCTGGAAAAACAACGTTTACCTCCGGCGAACGTGCAGTTTAGTCTGCAGTGGCGTGATTACACGCCGGAGATGAATATTTGAATTCAGGGCTGATGGCAGCAGAGTGAGTGTTTGGACTGAAATAGAACGAAAGAACAAACAGTTTGGAGAGATGGATTTAGATCCAGGCAGGTCAGACTGAGGCAGAGTTTTATATTTTACACTGAAGAGGCCAAAATGTTCACAAGACGTGTCAGATTCCTCCAACCTGAGGACATTTTGCTGCTTGTACAGATTATAGTAATAATCAGCAGTTCTGTTATTTCAAGCTGTTCTTATCAACCCGCCGAGGACAAAGCTCCTGAAAACACTGCTCTGTAGCTGATATCAGTGTCAGCAGCAGCTCGGTGAGGAGCAGCAAACTCCCAACGCCAGCAGAGTCTCCTGGTTCAGGACGTCAACGTTGATTCATTTGTCACGTAACTTCCACATCTGCTGTTATTTTAACCAAAACCACAATCTTTTCCTAAACCTAAGTGGTTTTGTTGCCTCACGCCGATCTTACACCAAACGACTTTTCAAGTCATTTCACTGTCAGACGTATTTCCAGTGTCTGAATAAAATCAAAGAGTTTTGCAGGAGGTCTAGCACTCTGTGATCTCCATCGTTGAGTAGTTACTCTTGATCTGGGACTTGACTTGGGACTTGATATTGAACTTCATCAGTCTTGACATGGGACTTGATTTGGGACTAGTCAGTCTTGACTTGAGATTTATCAATCTATACTTGAGACTTGATGTGGGACTTTCCTGTCTTGTCTTGGATCTTGTCAGTCTTGACTTAAGACTTGACTTGGGACTAGTCAGTCTCGACTTGGCACTTGACCTCTAACTTATTTGTTTTGACTTTGGACTTGACTTGAAGCTTGATAGTCTTGACTTGGACTTGATATGGGACATGACAATCTTGAGTTGAGCTTTTCCTGTTTTGACTTTGGACTTGACTTGGACTTGTCAGTCCTCACTTGAGGCTTGACTTGGGATGTGACAGTCTTGACTTTGACTTGTGACATGTCAGTCTTGACTTGGACTTGACTTGGGCTTTGTCTGTCTTGACTTGGGCTTTGCCAGTTTTGACTTTGGACTTGGGACTAGTTAGTCTTGACTTGGACTTGAGTTGGGACTAGTCAGTCTTCACTTGGGGCTTAACTTGGGATGTGTCAGTCTTGACTTGTGACTAGTCAGTCTTGACTTGGGATTAGTTAGTCAACTTGGACTTAATTTGGGACTAGTCAGTCTTGACTTGGGACTTGGCTGAAGTTCAGTGAGGGGAACATTGTCAACAACCAATGGGAGCGGTCTCTAAAATGGGGTAGAAAGTAAACCAGGTGATAAAACATTGAGTATACAGTATATACTGATAATACTTTATAATGTGTTACTTTATTGAATACTCAAGCAACATAGTATAACTCAGATTTGTACATAGATACAGTACTGCTACTGCTACAATACAGAAACTGCTCCTTTAATGTTTAGTTTGTCTACGTTATAGAACACAACGTGAGGAGTTTAGGTTTTTCCTGTGATCCATGAGGTATTTGAAGGCAGCGTTCTGAATGATGAGCCAAACGTCTTCACACCTTCAGAGTAAATTTAACTTCCTCTACTGTCACCAATCAAACACAAAATAAAAACGGCCAAATCTCCTCTTCTTCTTCACCTCCTCTCACTCTGATCCTGAGGTATCTTTAGCCTCCACGGCGTTTTCTTCTTCTGTGGTGCTGTAGATGTGGTTCAGAGTGGAGGAGCTGGTGGAGGGAAGCAGGCTTTTATTCTGGAAAATAATGAACCTGAAGACCACTGAGGCCTCGAGGAGGAGGAGGAGGGGAGGAGGAGTAGAAGAACAGAGGAAGAGGAGGAGGGGAGGAGGAGAAGAAGAGAGGAAGAGGAGTAGAAGAGGAGAGGAAGAGGAGGAGGGGAGGAGGAGTAGAAGAAGAGAGGAAGAGGAGGAGGGGAGAGGAGAGGAAGAGGAGGAGGGGAGGAGGAGTAGAAGAAGAGAGGAAGAGGAGGAGGAGGAGGAGGAGAGGTAGAGGAAGAGAGGAAGAGGAGGAGGGGAGGAGGAGTAGAAGAACAGAGGAAGAGGAGGAGGGGAGGAGGAGTAGAAGAAGAGAGGAAGAGGAGTAGAAGAAGAGGAGGAAGAGGAGGAGTAGAAGAAGAGAGGAAGAGGAGGAGGGGGGGAGGAGAGAAGAAGAGAGGAAGAGGAGGAGAAGAAGAGAGGAAGAGGAGGAGGGGAGGAGGAGTAGAAGAAGAGAGGAAGAGGAGGAGAAGAAGAGAGGAAGAGGAGGAGGGGGAGGAGGAGTAGAAGAAAGAGGAAGAGGAGGAGGGGAGGAGGAGTAGAAGAAGAGAGGAGGAGGAGTGGAAGAGGAGGAGGGGAGGAGGAGTAGAAGAAGAGAGGAAGAGGAGGAGGGGAGGAGGAGTAGAAGAAGAGAGGAAGAGGAGGAGGGGAGGAGGAGTAGAAGAACAGAGGAAGAGGAGGAGGGGGGAGGAGTAGAAGAAGAGGAGGAAGAGGAGTGGAAGAGGGGGAGGAGGAGGTAGAAGAAGAGAGGAAGAGGAGGAGGAGGAGGAGGAGTAGAAGAAGAGAGGAAGAGGAGGAGAAGAAGAGAGGAAGGAGGAGGGGGGAGGAGGAGTAGAAGAAGAGAGGAAGAGGAGGAGGGGGAGGAGGAGTAGAAGAAGAGAGGAAGAGGAGGAGAAGAAGAGAGGAAGAGGAGGAGGGGAGGAGGAGTAGAGGAAGAGAGGAAGAGGAGGAGAAGAAGAGAGGAGAGGAGGAAGGAGGAGGAGGAGGAGGAGGAGGAGGAGAAGAAGAGAGGAAGGGGAGGAAGAGGAAAAGGAGGAGCAGAGGAAAGGAAGAGGGGAGGAAGAGAGGAGGAGAAGCAACAGAGGAAGAACAGGAGGAGGAGAGGAAGTGGAGGAGAGGAGGAGGAGGAGAGGAACAACAGGAGGGGAGGAAGAGGAGGAGGAGAAGCAGCAGAGGAAGAACAGGAGGAGGAGAGGAAGTGGAGGAGAGGAGCAGGAGGGGAGGAAGAGGAGGAGGAGAGGACAAGAGTGGAGGATTAGTGAAGAAGACTCAGTAGCTTCTTCTTCTGTGGTGTGTGGAGGATTAGTGTTAGACATTAAGAGGATTATCTCTCTGTGGGATATTCCTCCTCTTCCTCCTCTTCCTCTCTTTTCTTTCGTTCTTGTGTCGACTTCCATCAAACACCAGCTACACATCATAATAAATACACGTATATAGACATTAATATTATCATATCAAACCAGTTTCCTGGAAGGTGGAGACGGAGAAAAGGTGGAGTAGAACATCATTAGGATGTTTTATCATCGTCCAGCAACACATTTACTGTACTATAGTACTTAAGTACAATTTGTAAGTATTTGTACTTTACTTGAGTATTTCCATTTAGTGTTAATTTCTTCTTGTACTCCACTGGATCTGAGGGAAACATTACACTACATTTATCTGACAGCTTTATTTAAATTTTAGTTATTAAAGAAATATTAAAATAAAATAGGGTCAAGTACTGCCATTAAAATTTAATATTATTTTAATATAAAAAATATTGGTAAAAATTTATTATTTTAAAATTAATTAAAATAAAATTTATTCAATTAATAAAAGCTTATATATTATAATAGAATAAATCCTGTGTAAGTAATATCTATTTGTTTTCTAGATAATAGTAATATACAGTATAAGTGATGAAAAGTATCTCCACCTTCACCAGCTGCAACATTAAAGTGATGAAAACATTAATGCATCAATATTGTGGTGTGAATGTGATTTTCAGTAATACATTTACTGTAGTACTGTACTTAAGTACACTTTCAAGGTACTTATACTTTGAGTATTTCCATTTGCTACGTTGTATTTCTACTCTCAGAGAAACGTGACATTAATGTGACAGCTTTATATTAGTTTCATTTAAAAAAATACTTAAAATATACTCAGTTATTTAATAAGTAGTTGTATGATATATTTGTTATTACTATTATTAATGATAATAATACTATATTATTTTTATTAAAATGGTTATTTTTAAAATGTAATATTTTCTTTAAAATAATTATAATAAATTATATATATATGTATCTACATTTTTTCCAGCTGCAACAGTGCTGAACACATTAATGCATCAATAATTATAATACAATAATATAATATGGATTATCTGCATAATGAATGCATAAGCTTTGAATGCAGGACTTTTACTTCAGTATTTCTACACTGTGGTATTACTACTTTAACAGAAGTAAAAGTCCTTCCACCACTGTTTCCTGGGAGAAATATTACTTCGTTGTCACAGTAAAACATAAAATACCATCTAATTAAATTCCCTCATTTCGGAAGAAATCGTCAACTAACAGACGTTATCAGTGAATTAAAAGAGTTTTTAGCAGCGTTTTAACACTAAAAAGATTGTTTCTAACCTGTAAAGGAGGGTTTGAGTTGTCCAGTCGGTCACCACAGAGGAAACCAAAGCTCCCAAAGCTCCTCTGTCGTGATGAAGACGAGGATGATGATGGTCCTGGTATTTGGACTCATGTCAGACGAGTGTTTTTCTCTCCGTCTGAAAGGCGACCTCGTCAAACGCTGACAGCTCGTCGCCTCGCTCTGAGGAGCCGCAGAGGGACGGCAGGACGCAGCCTTTGTCCTCCGCCACAAAGGACGACGAGACACCCGGCGAGCTGTGGGTTTAACCCCGTGGACACGGCGCTCTGTGAGGGGCTACAGGTGGAGGGACTCATAATGAGACAGCAGGAGGGTTTAGACCAGGACCAGGACCCTCAGCTGATCACTCAGCTGTGGGAGAGGACGGCAGGGAAGGAAACTCATGGGAACAGGTTCTCAGAAACATTCACCAAAGTATTTTTTTAGTATTTTTTTATGGTATTGCAATAAGATAAGAGATAAGATGATATTGGACTTTTTTTGGTCCCAAGGGGGGAAATTCGGGTGTTAGAGCAGCACTGATGTAACATAGCAAGTAGTACAGTGTATAAAGTAAATACAAGGTATATACAGTTATATACAGTATATATAAACAAACAGATGTTTTAATACCAGAATCCATAAATCTAACCAGAACAAACCTCAGAAAGTATTAAAGGGTGGAGGGTGGGCGTGGATCCGACCTCCACCCTCCATGTTAAATCCAGCCTGGTAAACACTACACATCCAGTAAAGGAGGGAAACACTTTGGAAAAGCAGAGCTAGACATCACGGCTAAAGCTGCACGCTAACTCCGTCACGGACGGGAAACGTCATCGTACGGCGGTAACGTGCGGTCCGGCCGGCCGTCGCTCTCGTCTCCGCGGTCCGACGGGCCGACGCTACGACTGTAGAGCTCCATATACTGACATTTATGTTAAATGCATTCAGACGGCCCCGATGGAGCTGACCATGGATGGATAAAGAGAACGGAGCTGACGGAGAGCTAGAGACCACCTTGGAGGAGTTAGAGGAAGTAGACACCTGGGACTACGGCCGCTTTTCAAAATAAGGTGTTAACAAAGGGAACTGGATCTACAGAATCCATCCAACATTGTCTCTCCATTGTGTTGGCATTTTATTGTTTTTCAGCAGTGTGATTATAAAAACATGTTATGATGGTGATAATGTTTGGTGTCTTTGTTGTCTCAGGATAAATTTTCTCTGATCTGAGACGATTTTATAATATATTTTTGCACGTGCACATGTGCGTGCACGTGTTCATCAGAAAGCCAGTTGTTGAACTACACAACTTGAATAAAGTTAAAGATAAGATAAGATAAGATAAGATATTCCTTTATTGGTCCCACAGTGGAGAAAGTCACAGTTGTGCAGCGACCAGACAGATGGACCTCTTTATTCATCCCATCGCTAACATGGTAAAGGATGTAAGGAGGAGGGAGGGAGATGAGGAGGAGGACGAGGGAGTAAATGATGGAGTGAACAGAGGAGGGAGGATGAAAGAGGAGAAGAAACAACAGCTCACCTGCAAACACACACACCTCCTTTTTCACTTTAATGGACACAAAGAGACAAACTAATTTCCTCAACAAAAGCTGCTGTTTTCTCACTGTGTGTGTGTGTGTGTGTGTGTGTGTGTGTGTGTGTGTGTGTGTGTGTGTGTGTGTGTGTGTGTGTGTGTGTGTACACACTTCCTTCTCACAGCCAATCAGAGGCGGAGCTGGGCTGCCAGTGGTGAGAGAGACAAAGCTGCTAATTAATGAAGCAGACGATCAGCAGGTCAGTCGAACAGCAGGACACAACAAACACACACACAACAAACACACACAACACACACACACACGTACACCTGCTGAGTCTTTGGGCTGTGTTTCCGTGTGTGTGTGTGTGTGTGTGTGTGTGTGTGTTGAGGACAAACAGCAGGTCAACAGGAAAAACGGTGGATTCTTCCTTTAATCAGAGCCAGCAGGTCAGCGGAGGTTAAGCAGTTTGCTCCTAACAGACTTTAAGCTGCTGCGTCCTCTTTTATTTCCTCTGTCACTTTAAAGGTTTAACCTCTGACAGAGTCTGGTCACCTGCAGCTCAACACTCTGGGTTAAAACTGGGTTTAAATCTCTAGACCTCTGCGTGGAGTTTAGCTTGGCTGCATGTTGATTGCTGCTGGTACAACCGCTAGAGGCTGAGCCGTTTAAAGGTGTTACCTCAAGAAAACTTTCACATGATCAGAAAACAGCTAAACGAGAGGACGAGGTTGTTAACCCTCTGAGACCCACAGCAGACCAGTTCTGTCTTCTTCAGGGGGTCCAGGGGGTCTTTAGGGGGCCTTAGGGGGTCCAGGGGTTCTTTAGGGGTCCAGGGGGTCTTTAGGGGGCTTTAGGGGGTCCAGGGGGTCTTTAGGGGTCCAGGAGGGGTAGGGGGTTTAGGGGGTTTAGGGGGTAGGGGGTTTTAGGGGTAGGGGGTTTAGGGGGTTTAGGGGGTCAGGGGGTTTAGGGGGTAGGGGGTTTAGGGGGCAGGGGTTTTAGGGGGTCCAGGGGGTCTTTAGGGGGTTTAGGGGGTCCAGGGGGTCTTTAGGGGTCCAGGGGGTCTTTAGGGGGCTTTAGGGGGTCCAGGGGGTCTTTAGGGGTCCAGGGGGTCTTTAGGGGGCTTTAGGGGGTCCAGGGGGTCTTTAGGGGTCAGGGGTTCTTTAGGGGTCCAGGGGGCTTTAGGGGGCTTTAGGGGTCCAGGGGGTCTTTAGGGGGCTTTTAGGGGGTCCAGGGGGTCTTTAGGGGGTCCAGGGGGTCTTTAGGGGGCTTTAGGGGGTCCAGGGGGTCTTTAGGGGTCCAGGGGGTCTTTAGGGGGCTTTAGGGGGTCCAGGGGGTCTTTAGGGGTCTTTAGGGGGTCTTTAGGGGGCTTTAGGGGGTCCAGGGGGTCTTTAGGGGTCCAGGGGGTCTTTAGAGGAGATAGCAGGTCAGCAGTAGAGTCTCATAGACGTGGTGAACATCATCTGAAAGCTGGAGATTAATCTGAGATGCTGCTCAGCTCTGAGTCAAGTTGTTCTAGTCATGAATCAGAAATAAACATTGATTAACTAAAATAAAATGTGAAAGTGTATCAGGGTTCATAACATAATGATATTAGTATCTGATGTCCATCCTCAGGCTCTGTTATGTCTCATCAGTTGTTGCAGTGAGACACCAAGACCTTGAGGAACACCATAGAAGAAGACCTGCTGGGATTTGGGATCAACAACTTTTGACATTTGGAGATTTCTGCATTTTTCATTGATTAGATGTTGATCACTAGTGATGTGTAAAAGTCTCAGAAACCCCCTGATAGTCAGAGTAGCTAAGACCCCATCCTCTGTAGTAGTAGTAGTAGTAGTAGTAGTAGTAGTAGTAGTAGTAGCCCCTCCTGTGTAGCTAGGAGTAGTACTAGTACTCTGTAGTAGTAGTAGTAGTAGTAGTAGTAGTAGTCAGTGTAGCTAGAAGACCCCATCCCCTGTAGTAGTGTAGTAGTAGTAGTAGTAGTAGTAGTAGTAGTCAGTGTAGCTGGGAAAGACCCCGTCCTCTGAGTAGTAGTAGTAGTAGTGTGTAGTAGTAGTAGTAGTAGTAGTCAGTGTAGCTAAGACCCCATCCTCTGTAGTAGTAGTAGTAGTAGTAGCTAGTAGTAGTAGTAGTCAGTGTAGCTAAGACCCCATCCTCTGTGTAGTAGTAGTAGTAGTAGTAGTAGTAGTAGTAGTAGTAGTAGTAGTCAGTGTAGCTAGGAAAGATACCATCCTCTGTAGTAGTAGTAGTAGTAGTAGTAGTAGTCAGTGTAGCTAAGACCCCATCCTCTGGTAGTAGTAGTAGTAGTAGTAGTAGTCAGTGTAGCTAGGAAAGATACCATCCTCTGTAGTAGTAGTAGTAGTAGTAGCAGTAGTAGTAGTCGTCAGTGTAGCTAGGAAAGATACCATCCTCTGGTAGTAGTAGTAGTGTAGTAGTAGTAGTAGTAGTCGTCAGTGTAGCTAGGAAAGATACCATCCTCTGTAGTAGTAGTAGTAGTAGTAGTAGTAGTAGTGTAGTGTAGGTCAGTGTAAAGATACCATCCTCTGTAGTAGTAGTAGTAGTAGTAGTAGTAGTAGTAGTAGTCAGTGTAGCTAGGAAAGATACCATCCTCTGTAGTAGTAGTAGTAGTAGTAGCAGTAGTAGTAGTAGTAGTAGTCGTCAGTGTAGCTAGGAAAGATACCATCCTCTGTGTAGTAGTAGTAGTAGTAGTAGTAGTAGTAGTAGTAGTCAGTGTAGCTAGGAAAGATACCATCCTCTGTGTAGTAGTAGTAGTAGTAGTAGTAGTAGTAGTAGTAGTAGTCAGTGTAGCTAGGAAAGATACCATCCTCTGTAGTAGTAGTAGTAGTAGTAGTAGTAGTAGTAGTAGTCAGTGTAGCTAGGAAAGATACCATCCTCTGTGTAGTAGTAGTAGTAGTAGTAGTAGTAGTAGTAGTAGTCAGTGTAGCTAGGAAAGATCCCATCCTCTGTAGTAGTAGTAGTAGTAGTAGTAGTAGTAGTAGTAGTAGTCAGTGTAGCTAAGACCCCATCCTCTGTAGTAGTAGTAGTAAGTAGTAGTAGTAGTAGTAGTCGTCAGTGTAGCTAGGAAAGATACCATCCTCTGTAGTAGTAGTAGTAGTAGTAGTAGTAGTAGTAGTAGTAGTCAGTGTAGCTAGGAAAGATACCATCCTCTGTAGTAGTAGTAGTAGTAGTAGTAGTAGTAGTAGTAGTCAGTGTAGCTAGGAAAGATACCATCCTCTGGTAGTAGTAGTAGTATGTAGTAGTAGTAGTAGTAGTAGTAGTAGTCAGTGTAGGTAAGACCCCATCCTCTGTAGTAGTAGTAGTAGTAGTAGTAGTAGTAGTAGTCGTCAGTGTAGCTAGGAAAGATACCATCCTCTGTAGTAGTAGTAGTAGTAGTAGTAGTAGTAGTAGTAGTAGTGTCGTCAGTGTAGCTAGGAAAGATACCATCCTCTGTGTAGTAGTAGTAGTAGTAGTAGCAGTAGTAGTAGTAGTAGTAGTCGTCAGTGTAGCTAGGAAAGATACCATCCTCTGTAGTAGTAGTAGTAGTAGTAGTCAGTGTAGCTAGGAAAGATACCATCCTCTGTAGTAGTAGTAGTAGTAGTAGTAGTAGTAGTAGTAGTAGTCGTCAGTGTAGCTAGGAAAGATACCATCCTCTGTAGTGTAGTAGTAGTAGTAGTCGTCAGTGTAGCTCGGAAAGATACCATCCTCTGTAGTAGTAGTAGTAGTAGTAGTAGTAGTAGTAGTAGTAGTAGTAGTAGTCAGTGTAGCTAGGAAAGATACCATCCTCTGTAGTAGTAGTAGTAGTAGTAGTAGTAGTAGTCAGTGTAGCTAGGAAAGATACCATCCTCTGTAGTAGTAGTAGTAGTAGTAGTAGTAGTCAGTGTAGCTAGGAAAGATAACATCCTCTGTAGTAGTAGTAGTAGTAGTCAGTGTAGCTAGGAAAGATACCATCCTCTGTAGTAGTAGTAGTAGTAGTAGTAGTAGTAGTAGTAGTCAGTGTAGCTAGGAAAGACCCCATCCTCTGTAGTAGTAGTAGTAGTAGTAGTAGTAGTAGTAGTAGTAGTAGTAGTACTAGTAGAAAGATCCCATCCTCTGTAGTAGTAGTAGTAGTAGTAGTAGTAGTCAGTGTAGCTAGGAAAGACACCATCCTCTGAATGCTCTAGGT
>CAMQGK010000001.1:8612500-8625000 GCA_947000775.1 Pterois miles
AGGCTGCTGTTTTCCAGGGAAAATATTGTTATTGATCTCATCCCGCCGTTTTAGATGTAAACCGATCTGGCCTCAGATTTTTGTCATTGTAACGTCCATCATTGCAGAATCTGATACCTCCTTAACCATTCAGGACTTAATGCAGCGGGATGGGGGGGGCGGGGGGACCACGTGTCCCAGGAGACCGGCAGAATCGTCTGGCTGTTGTCGCGGCGACGAGGACGATGGAGTCGAGTTATGAAAATGAAGTGGGTGTAATTGATTGGGTCGGTAAAGTTTTTTATTCCTGCTTATTGATTCGTAGGCAGCGAACAATATTGATACCAGCAGAGGAACAACTCAATATGAAGTGAAACATAAACATGGCGGCAGAGAGAGGGAGGGAGGGGAAGAGAGAAGAAGAAAGTGATATGAAAGAGAGAGGAAGAGAGAAATCAGGGTAAAGAAATCTGTAAAGATGAAGAAGGAAGTTACAAGATAGAAAAAGATGCCAGCATAACAAAACAAAAACAGAGAAGAAGAAGAGTTAAAGACGTAGACGTTTGTAGATCTGAAGAACAAGAGTTAAAGACGTAGACGTTTGTAGATCTGAAAAACAAGAGTTAAAGACGTAGACGTTTGTAGATCTGAAGAACAAGAGTTAAAGACGTAGACGTTTGTAGATCTGAAGAACAACAAGAGTTAGACGTAGACGTTTGTAGATCTGAAGAACAACAAGAGTTAAAGACGTAGACGTTTGTAGATCTGAAGAACACGAGTTAAAGACGTAGACGTTTGTAGATCTGAAAAAAAGAGTTAAAGACGTAGAGTTTGTAGATCTGAAGAACAAGAGTTAAAGACGTAGACGTTTGTAGATCTGAAGAACAAGAGTTAAAGACGTAGACGTTTGTAGATCTGAAAAACAAGAGTTAAAGACGTAGACGTTTGTAGATCAGTGAAGAACAAGAGTTAAAGACGTAGACGTTTGTAGATCTGAAGAACAACAAGAGTTAAAGACGTAGACGTTTGTAGATCTGAAGAACAAGAGTTAAAGACGTAGACGTTTGTAGATCTGAAGAACAAGAGTTAAAGACGTGGACGTTTGTAGATCTGAAGAACAAGAGTTAAAGACGTAGACGTTTGTAGATCTGAAGAACAAGAGGTAGACGTTTGTAGATCTGAAGAACAACAAGAGTTAAAGACGTAGGCGTTTGTAGATCTGAAGAACAACAAGAGATAAAGAAGTGAGTTTGTAGATCTGAAGAAAAGAGTTAAAGACGTAGACGTTTGTAAAGAAAAAAAGTTTGTGATCTGAAGAAGAACAAGAGTTAAAGGAGTAGAGGTTTGTAGATCTGAAGAACAAGAGTTAAAGACGTAGACGTTTGTAGATCTGAAGAACAAGAGTTAAAGACGTAGACGTTTGTAGATCTGAAGAAAACAAGAGTTAAAGACGTAGGTGTTTGTAAATCTGAAGAAAAAAGAGTTAAAGACGTAGACGTTTGTAGATCTGAAGAAAAAGAGTTAAAGAGGAGGAGGTTTGTAAATCTGAAGAACAACAAGAGTTAAAGGCGTAGACGTTTGTAAATCTGAAGAACAACAAGAGTTAAAGAAGAGTTTGTAGATCTGAAGAACAAGAGTTAAAGACGTAGGCGTTTGTAAATCTGAAGAACAACAAGAGTTAAAGACGTAGACGTTTGTAAATCTGAAGAACAACAAGAGTTAAAGACGTAGACGTTTGTAGATCTGAAGAACAAGAGTTAAAGACGTAGACGTTTGTAAATCTGAAGAACAACAAGAGTTAAAGACGTAGACGTTTGTAAATCTGAAGAAGAACAAGAGTTAAAGACGTGGACGTTTGTAAATCTGAAGAACAACGAGAGTTAAAGACGTAGACGTTTGTAGATCTGAAGAACAAGAGTTAAAGACGTAGGCGTTTGTAGATCTGAAGAAAAATTAAAAAAGGTTAATTTTAGATCTGAAGAAAGAAGACGTTTGTAGATCTGAAAAACAAGAGTTAAAGACGTAGACGTTTGTAGATCTGAAGAACAACAAGAGTTAGACGTAGACGTTTGTAGATCTGAAGAACAACAAGAGTTAAAGACGTTGACGTTTGTAGATCTGAAGAACAAGAGTTAAAGACGTAGACGTTTGTAGATCTGAAGAACAACAAGAGTTAAAGACGTAGACGTTTGTAGATCTGAAGAAGAACAAGAGTTAAAGACGTAGACGTTTGTTGATCTGAAGAAGAACAAGAGTTAAAGACGTAGACGTTTGTAAATCTGAAGAACAACAAGAGTTAAAGACATAGACGTTTGTAGATCTGAAGAACAAGAGTTAAAGACGTAGACGTTTGTAAATCTGAAGAACAACAAGAGTTAAAGACGTTTGAAATCTGAAGAACAACAAGAGTTAAAGCTAATTAAAAAATCTGAAGAACAACAAGAGTTAAAGACGTAGACGTTTGTAGATCTGAAGAACAACAAGAGTTAAAGACGTAGACGTTTGTAGATCTGAAGAACAACAAGAGTTAAAGACGTAGACGTTTGTAGATCTGAAGAACAAGAGTTAAAGACAAGGATAGACGTTTGTAGATCTGAAGAACAAGAGTTAAAGGCGTGGGCGTTTGTAGATCTGAAGAACAAGAGTTAAAGACGTAGACGTTTGTAGATCTGAAGAAACAAGAGTTAAAGACGTAGACGTTTGTAAAAGATCTGAAGAACAACAAGAGTTAAAGACGTTGATGTTTGTAGATCTGAAAAACAAGAGTTAAAGAGTAAACGTTTGTAGATCTGAAGAACAAGATGTAAAGACGTAGACGTTTGTCGATCTGAAGAACAACAAGAGTTAAAGACATAGACGTTTGTAGATCTGAAGAAGAACAAGAGTTAAAGACGTAGACGTTTGTAGATCTGAAGAACAAGAGTTAAAGACGTAGACGTTTGTAGATCTGAAGAACAAGAGTTAAAGACGTAGACGTTTGTAGATCTGAAGAACAAGAGTTAAAGACGTAGACGTTTGTAGATCTGAAGAACAAGAGTTAAAGACGTAGACGTTTGTAGATCTGAAGAACAAGAGTTAAAGACGTAGACGTTTGTAGATCTGAAAAACAAGCGTTAAAGACGTAGACGTTTGTAGATCTGAAGAACAAGAGTTAAAGACGTAGACATTTGTAGATCTGAAGAACAACAAGAGTTAAAGACGTAGACGTTTGTAGATCTGAAGAAGAAGAACAAGAGTTAAAGACGTAGACGTTTGTTGATCTGAAGAAGAACAAGAGTTAAAGACGTAGACGTTTGTAAATCTGAAGAACAACAAGAGTTAAAGACGTAGACGTTTGTAAATCTGAAGAACAAGAGTTAAAGACGTAGACGTTTGTAAATCTGAAGAACAACAAGAGTTAAAGACGTAGATGTTTGTAGATCTGAAGAACAACAAGAGTTAAAGACGTAGACGTTTGTAGATCTGAAGAACAACAAGAGTTAAAGACGTAGACGTTTGTAAATCTGAAGAACAACAAGAGTTAAAGACGTAGACGTTTTTAGATCTGAAGAAGAACAAGAGTTAAAGACGTAAATGTTTGTAGATCTGAAGAAGAACAAGAGTTAGACGTAGACGTTTATTTATCTGAAGAAGAAGAACAAGAGTTAAAGATGTAGACGTTTGTAGATCAGAAGAAGAACAAGAGTTAAAGACGTAGACGTTTGTAGATCTGAAGAAGAACAAGAGTTAAAGACGTAGATGTTTGTAGATCTGAAGAAGAACAAGAGTTAGACATAGACGTTTGTAGAGCTGAAGAAGAACAAGAGTTAAAGATGTAGACGTTTATTTATCTGAAGAAGAAGAACAAGAGTTAAAGATGTAGACGTTTGTAGATCAGAAGAAGAACAAGAGTTAAAGACGTAGACGTTTGTAGATCTGAAGAACAACAAGAGTTAAAGACGTAGACGTTTGTAGATCAGAAGAAGAACAAGAGTTAAAGACGTAGACGTTTATTTATCTGAAGAAGAAGAACAAGAGTTAAAGACGTAGACGTTTATTGATCTGAAGAAGTATAACGAGAGTGGCGAAGGTTTGGTTTCATAAGTGAGTGGAGCGAAATTGATGAAGTCGGAGGTTCAAACGTAGATCAAACAGTATGATCTTTGTAAAATTAAAAAGTCAGTGAGTGATGAATTATGAAGCATTGTGATCACTGACTTTATAAGTCATTATGACATTCTTTATAATGTGTTATGAGTGTTGTTATAAAGGATTATGAATATTTCTTTTTGCTTATTACTATAAATATAAAGTGCTATAAACAGATTATAACACCTTGTAAAGTATTTTCATAATGACTGATAAGGTCAAGTATCACAATGCTTCATAACTGTTGATCACTCGCTTTTGTAAGGAAGAACCACAGCATATTACTTGAGTGTGTGTTTCAGGTGGGAAGAAATTCTTTGTAACACAGGTTGAGTCACAGGATCTGTTTACTGATTGTATTGATTAGCTAACACTAATGAACTTTTGGTAGCTCTTATCTCATGTTACAAACATTTTGTAAAGATGTGACGTTAACTTCAACAGCAGGAAAATGTGATGTGATAGAACTAGTTTTTAATAACGACCTAATAATTGATTGAATCCACCATATTGAAGGACAGACCGCTGATCCAGGAACCAGAAGCAGTGACGTTAACGTATCTAACAGTGTTTCACTAAAATCTTTGGGAAAAAGAAAAAAAACATAACGTTAACTTAATGTTACTTCTTGTAGATCAGAAACCCTTTAATATAATAACGACTGGTTGAAATCAGGTGAAAAATGTAGATGTTATAGTGATTTTATCAAGAGCAACAGCAGCTCCCCGTTCACTAGTACAGGGCTACAGGTCCAATATGGCGCCCACGTTGATGGATGATCCAGGAGTCAATGCGGCGTCTAATAGTGCCTTCAAATGGAAAATGTGAACTTGTGTTTACGAGATGGGAAGTCATGAACACAATATTTGTTGCATTCAAGGTAAAGTTGTTAAGAACACCGCTGCTAAGCAACAGCAGTATTAACATTACTGTGTGAGTCTAGAAGCTACAGAGGCTAACAGTTAGCCAGCTAGCTAGTGGGTAACATGATGCAGGAAATAAAGACATAATGACAGAGGAGGAAGATGAAAGAGAAAAACAGAGAAAAAAAGAAAAACAATATATGACTAAAATTACAATATAATGAACAATACTAACGTACTAACATGGGCTCCACCATTTCTCACAACGCCAACAAACACGTCACAAGTCATGCGACATGAGGGGGCGTTCAGGGCCCAGCTAGTAAACACGGTAAACACAACCATATTTGAAGGCACCATATACAGTATATATATACTGTACACATCTGTGGTTTCTAGTCTTTATGCTAAGCTAAGCTAAGCTAACCAGTTTATGCAAGCAGTATAAATGTTGAACTAATCCAGAGCTGCAATTTAGAAAAAGACTTTTACTTGTAAAGTGTGAATTTTAATTACTAATACACACACACACACACACACACACACACACACACGGACTGCTGTGCATGAACACACACCCTCAGAGTGCAGGGCAGCGCGGTGTGTTTAAGTGTGTTAACCACATTAAAGGAGCTGTATAATGTGCAGCAGAAGCCTCCAGGAAACCCAAGCTGCTCTGAAAGTCACATTATAAATTTTTGATCAAATTGAGGATATTTTCCAAACGGCTGAAACCCGACGCCATATTTTCAGCCTCTGGTTTCCTTTTTCCTTTTCTTGAAGGAGCCGCGGCGGGCGCGTTAATGCGGCCTCTCTCTCTCTCCGGTTTCTGTTTGTCGCTTCCCAAGCGTTCGTGTCTAAAAACTGATGATGAGATTTGCATCGAGCGGAGAGGCACTAAAACCATCAAACCCACCGCCGTTTGGTCGGACAGGATGGCGGGATGAGAGAGGAGAATGTAACCAAAGCTTCCAGATCTGTAATCGCCTTACACACTTCACACACACTCTGCGATGGATAAATAGACTGCACACACACTCAGGAGATGGACACATTAACTCGCACCTCTGTCTCTCACGTTACATCTCGCTTTACATCCTCCTCCTCCTCCTCCTCTTCTTCTTCTTCTCCGTCTTCAACAGGAAGTTACTCTCCCGCCTCAGTAAAATGTTTGTTTTGCTTTCACACATTTGGCTTCATCATCAGCTGATCAACAGGCCGTCAGGAGGTGGAAGATCGGTTTCAGGCCACAGAGGGTCCATCGGGTCGGTCCGGGTCCATAAACTGTGAGAGACCACCAGTGAAGGTTCTAGTGTTTGTGGTGCCTTCAGTCCAGATCGGAAAACATCCAACATGATCAAAAATAATCAAAATAATTCTCCTAATTTACATCAGATCAGCTCCTCTCGTCCTCCCTTTCAAACACAGGCTGATGCTTGAACGAGCTGCTGATAGTCGTTACTAAAAACAGATCAATTCACTGATCAATTTCTGCATTTTGTTACGGTTAAATTGATTTTTATTTGAAAACTGCAAAAACACAAATTCTCACATTGCAAATTTTTATTAGCTAAGATAAGATATTCCTTTATTAGTCCCACAGTGGAGAAATTCACAATTTTTGCAGTTCCACTGTCTGTTTTAGCCTGTGACACATAAACACATCACTGTAGAATGGGTCAGAATGTATTTATTTATTGTTTTTATTTTTTGTTGTTTAGCACTTTAAAAAGATAAGGTAATGTATTTTACGACAAAGCCAAAAAGTTCTCATCAAAAGATAAGATAAGATAAGATGAACCTTTATTAATCCCTGGAGGGAAATTCGGGTAAAACCAAAAGTCTCAGCTGTCAAATGGTTTTTATTCCATGTTTCTGCGACAGAGGCTGAGAAATGAAGGTTTCTGTAAATGTTGATAGTTTTCAGTTTTTCAGAAATACTCAGGTTTTAGAGCAGAAGTGTCAAACTCAGTTTCATCCCGGCCACTTTAGCATCATGGTTCCCCTCAAAGGGCCAGTTGTATTTGTAAGATTATAGAAATATATCTACTCTTTATCATATTACAAACTGCCTCTGCATTTCATTATTATTAGTAGTATAATTTATTTAATAACTCACTCTGAAAGCAGAAGTCTAGGAGCAATAATTGAAAGCAGAAATATTGTGCAGTTTATTTAAAAAATGAGTTCAGTAACAAAAACACCTGCTGGTGCATCAATATATCTGCATGTAGACACAAAAATACTGTATGTGGACACACTCACATTTCTATGTTATTACATAAATCCATGAATTTATCAGATTCAGAAACCCTCATCATTACTCATCCATCAGAGATCAAAATAATCCTCTAGTGAATAATAAAGGTCTTTTTTTATCATCACACAAATATTATCAAACCCAGTTTATTCCATTAGCTTAGTTTAACTTTGTGGTGGGAGTTGAGAGGGGCAGAACTCTAGTCCAACAGATCAATGAGCTCTGATCTAACGTTCAGTCTGTGGCATATAAACTTTCGGACTTTCGGTTCGAACTTTCGGTTTGGTTTGCTTGTCACGGTTCAGGTCGTGTATGTACCATTTGGTTCATTTGAAATAAGTTGTGAGGCCGATGTATTTTTTTCATCCTGTTTATTGTCCCATTAGAAATCAAGGCCTATGGAAAGAGGCTGGGACACGGTGGACAGGAGTATGAGGTAGAACATGCAGTGTCACTAAAGCTGAGGTTGTGATTGGCTCATTTTCAGTGAGGGCGGACTGGCTTTTACTGCCCATGTCTCTCAACCACTACCACAACGTTTACATTACCACAGCTGTTAACCTGCCACCACACGTTAGCTCGGTGGCTAACAGCGAATGGTAAACATGTAAGTAAATGATTTTAGTTCCTTCTAGTCAGCAGTGATCAATGGTTGTGTTCGGGGAGTTTATTGTGAAGGGAGGAACAGCAGCAGTGAAGAGGTGATGATCTGTTATTGACGAGGGTCTGAACTACAGAGCCTCCATGTTATTGATATATTATCCTCATAAAGTTTTGGAGCAACGTAACCCTCGACTACACAAGCTGAAACTAAAGCTGGCAGTAGACTCTGTAGTCTGACTGTTAGGTTAGTTTGTCATGTATCTCAGTAGTAAACTAAAGCTGTCAGTAGGCTCTGTAGTCTGCTTTAGGTTAGTTTGTCATGTATCTCAGTAGTAAACTAAAGCTGGCAGTAGGCTCTGTAGTCTGACTGTTAGGTTAGTTTGTCATGTATCTTAGTAGTAAACTAAAGCTGGCAGTAGGCTCTGTAGTCTGACTGTTTAGGTTAGTTTGTCATGTATCTTAGTAGTAAACTAAAGCTGGCAGTAGACTCTGTAGTCTGACTGTTAGGTTAGTTTGTCATGTATCTCAGTAGTAAACTAAAGCTGTCAGTAGGCTCTGTAGTCTGTTTAGGTTAGTTTGTCATGTATCTCAGTAGTAAACTAAAGCTGGCAGTAGACTCTGTAGTCTGCTGTTTAGGTTAGTTTGTCATGTATCTCAGTAGTAAACTAAAGCTGGCAGTAGGCTCTGTAGTCTGACTGTTAGGTTAGTTTGTCATGTATCTTAGTAGTAAACTAAAGCTGGCAGTAGGCTCTGTAGTCTGACTGTTGGTTTGGGGGGGTTTGGTGTTGGGGTGGAGGGGGGGGGGGGGTCGTAGTCTGTTTAGGTTAGTTTGTCATGTATCTCAGTAGTAAACTAAAGCTGGCAGTAGCTCTGTGTCTGTTTGGTTGTGGTTTGTGTAATAGTGGGTGGTTGTGTGCTGTTTGGTTGTTTGTATGTTTGTGTAACTAATGGCAGTGCTCTGTAGGTTGTTTGCATGTATTTAGTAGTAAATAAAGTGGAGTAGGTTGTAGTTGTTTAGGTTAGTTTGTATGTATTTAGTAGTAAATAAAGTGGAGTAGGTTGTAGTTGTTTAGGTAGTTGATGATTAGTAAAAAATAAAGTGAAGGAGGGTTAAGTGTTAAGAGTTAAAAATTAAAAGAAAAAAAAAAGGAGAGTTATTTAGATTTTATATATTAGAGAAAAAAAAATGAGAGGTTGTTTTGGGTTTTTATTTTAAGAAAAAATAAGGTTTGCGTTGTGTAACTAAAGTGGCAGAAACAAAGGGGTAGACTCTGTAGTCTGACTGTTAGGTTAGTTTGTCATGTATCTCAGTAGTAAACTAAAGCTGGCAGTAGACTCTGTAGTCTGACTGTTAGGTTAGTTTGTCATGTATCTCAGTAGTTCCAGCAAGGCTAGACGGCAGGTTTAAGTACTGGACAAACAAGGGCCTCACTCATTTTCTTATCCTCCAGTGTGGGACAAATACTTTAAAAAAGAATATCTTATCTTATCTTATCTTATCTTATCAGCCAATCAGATCACACATGCCAGTTGCCCACCTGTGATTGGAGGTTTTCTTGATTGCATAGTGTGAGATTGGAGACAGATAAAATGAACTAGACTTGCCTTCAAATCCTAGTCAATATGGCTGCTGTGAAAAAGCTCTATTCCCAAAAGTGACAGACTGAGTTTTGTTGAATGACGTTGCCGTAGCAGGTGCTGGTCTCCCCATTTGGCGTGATTCACCACGTAACAGGAAGTTGTTGTAACTTTCGCGTACTTTTTCAGATCTGCTCCAAATTTCTCATCCGTGATGGCGGTCCAGACCTGATGTCATTTATCTGACAACATAAAAAAAAAAGACTCAGAGCCCCACCGCTACACATTGGCCACGCCCCCTTTCATAACTCCAGAACCGTTTGTTGTAGAGTCTCGTGGGAGGTGTCTTATTACTCAGCAGAGACACCCTGTTTCATCGGTACGGTCATTCCTGCCTCGCGCACGTCAGGTGGCTCGTCCCGGCAGTAGCCCCCCGTGTCACTCTCGAAATTTCTGCAAGAAATTTTCTAGTTTTATGTTGTTATTGTCGTTGTTATATTATTTGTAACTTTGATAGCCTTTGTCTTTTTGCAAAAATGAATTAATCTGTAAAGAAAGTAAAGACACATTTAGTGAAGCAAAAGTAGAAAGTGGCTTGAAATTATAATACCCAAGTAAAGTACAAGTACCTCTAAAGTGTACTGTAGTACTTGTGTTTGGACGTCAGACATCAGACGTGATTCTGTCTTCAGAGGTGAAAAGAGAAACATGTTTGTGTTTCTGACTGAATCACACAAACACAAGTCATCATCTGTGTGTGTGTGTGTGTGTGTGTACGTGTGTGTGTTTGTGTGTGGGCGACCACAGAAGTGCAAAAACACAAGTTGACAGATTTTCCTGAAAACCTCGAGAGTGATTTAAAAAAAAAAAAGAAAAATCCATAACAGCAATCAGATTTCCTTCAAACACACAACACACACACACGCACACACACACACACACACACACACACAGCAGATATCCGGTTTCTCTTGATGCAGAAGAAATCCAGTTTAGACTGAGAGAGAAAGCATCATATGAGGTTGTGTGTTCCTCTGTTTCTGTTGTCAGATATTTGTATTCTGATCCTTTACTGCAGTAAAAGTACCGATACCACAGTGAAAATACTCCACTACAAGTAAAAGTCCCGCAGCGGTTAATAGGGGTGTTAAAAAAAAAACCGATCCACCTATATATCATCTTTTTTAACGCCTGAATCCATAAATCTGCTTCATCTGAGTCTATGTGGAGGTAGAAGGAAGTTACCACTTTTATTGTGGTAGTCTGAGTAACGTGACGTCATATCCGTTGGGTATCCGTCAACCAGAACAAACCTCAGAAAGTATTAAAGGGTGGAGGGTGGGCGTGGATCCGACCTCCACCCTCCATGTTAAATCCAGCCTGGTAAACACTACACATCCAGTAAAGGAGGGAAACACTTTGGAAAAGCAGAGCCAGACATCACGGCTAAAGCTGCACGCTAACTCCGTCACGGACGGGAAACGTCATCGTACGGCGGTAACGTGCGGTCCGGCCGGCCGTCGCTCTCGTCTCCGTGGTCCGACGGGCCGACGCTACGACTGTAGAGCTCCATATACTGACATTTATGTTAAATGCATTCAGACGGCCCCGATGGAGCTGACCATGGATGGATAAAGAGAACGGAGCTGACGGAGAGCTACAGACCACCTTGGAGGAGTTAGAGGAAGTAGACACCTGGGACTACGGCCGCTTTTCAAAATAAGGTGTTAACAAAGGGAACTGGATCTACAGAATCCATCTATGGAAATCAGACTGATGGATTATATTCAGCAGAGTATAAAACATTACATGACCCTGATAAATTAAAAAGAAAATCCCACTAATCTGTGAGGGAAACGTCTTTATTCTAAAACTGGATAAAAACTGTAATCAATAATTCCTGATAATGACCCTGATAGATTTGACTTCAGGACGTCTCTGACTACAGACATGCTGAAAATCAGACATGTTACTGGATTCATTTAGAGATTTTCAAAGTAAAAGTCCCTAGAAGTGTCTGATTCAACTGGTAAAAAAGTGAAATCTCAATAAATCCTAATATTGAATTACAGTACTTCATCCAGTTGTTGGCCCAGTATGGTGACAGTACTGACGTAGATCGGTGCATCGTCCACAGATCTGCAGCATGTAAGCTGCAGATTTACTCACTCTGGAAACGCTGGTTTTGGTAAGAAAAACATTGTTTTAGTCCAAACAAAGAGGCTTCTTATAGTGGATGTACTTTAACACAAAGACTCTACATGGAGAAGAGTGCTCTATTTTCTCAGTGACTGTAAACGCACCACAACAAACAAACACACAAACTTTGAACCTCTCACACTCAGATACAGCTGGAGCTAGTCGCCACGACAACCCAACATCAGTAACATGATAATAATCTATCAATTAATCAATGCACACACACACACACACACACATACACCCCTCTCTGTGTGTTTACAGTTGGGTTAGTGATGGCTGCTTCAGGTCCTTCCTGTCATCACCGCCATCAGTCAGCAGATATTACCCTCCTCTGGCTACACACACACACACACACACACACACACACACACACACACACACACACACACACACAGGTCAGAGTGTGTGTTAAATATTTCCCCTGCAGCTGAGCGAGTTGACGACGGATCGTCCGCCGCTGGCCGAGCTTCATGTTTTAGAGATGTGGTGTGTTAATAAGAGATGAGTGTTTACTGCAGAGACTAAGTGTCCTCCACCAAACACACACACACACACACACACACACACACACACACACACAGCCTGTGTTCTGGCATGTTCTGCCTGCATTGTTTGTGTGCTGCGTTCAGGGGATGTGGAACCATCGAGCACTGACTCAGCTCTTGTTAGCCGTCTTTCCCAGAGTCCTCTCTGTGTGACGGATGGAGGCACAGGGAAACAGCTATGTATATTTATACTGTATATAGAAAAATGGGAGAAAAATATGTTAGAATATCCAAACAATATGCTAAAAATGTGTGAAAAATGCTAGAAAAGGTGTAAAAATGCCCCATAAAACACCTGCAAAATGTGTGAAAAATGTTCTAAAAATGTGTGAAAATACATGA
>CAMQGK010000001.1:8630000-8637500 GCA_947000775.1 Pterois miles
TGATGATTCAGATGAAGAAGCTCTGGAGGTTAGATTAAATTCATTAAACAAGTGGAGGAATGAGCAGTGCATGCTGGGAGAAAAAATATGTTTGGAGTGACTTCAGATTTTCATAATCAGGATCATATTCAGGGTCATAATCTGGATCATAGTCTGGATCATAATCAGGGTCATAGTCTGGATCATAGTCTGGATCATAATCAGGGTCATAGTCTGGATCATAATCAGGGTCATAGTCTGGATCATAATCAGGGTCATAGTCTGGATCATAGTCTGGATCATAATCAGGGTCATAGTCTGGATCATAATCTGGATCATAATCAGGGTCATAATCTGGATCATAATCAGGGTCATAATCAGGGTCATAGTCTGGATCATAATCAGGGTCATAATCAGGGTCATAGTCTGGATCATAATCAGGGTCATAGTCTGGATCATAGTCTGGGTCATAGTTTGGGTCATAATCTGGGTCATAATCTGGATCATAATCAGGGTCATAGTCTGGATCATATTCAGGGTCATAATCTGGATCATAGTCTGGATCATAATCAGGGTCATAGTCTGGATCATATTCAGGGTCATAGTCTGGATCATAATCTGGATCATAATCAGGGTCATAATCTGGATCATAATCAGGGTCATAATCAGGGTCATAGTCTGGATCATAATCAGGGTCATAATCAGGGTCATAATCTGGATCATATTCAGGGTCATAATCTGGATCATAGTCTGGATCATAATCAGGGTCATAATCTGGATCATAATCTGGATCATAATCAGGGTCATAGTCTGGATCATAATCAGGGTCATAATCAGGGTCATAGTCTGGATCATAATCAGGGTCATAGTCTGGATCATAATCAGGGTCATAGTTTGGATCATAATCAGGGTCATAATCAGGGTCATAGTCTGGATCATAATCAGGGTCATAGTCTGGATCATAATCAGGGTCATAGTCTGGATCATAATCAGGGTCATAGTCTGGATCATAATCAGGGTCATAGTTTGGATCATAATCAGGGTCATAGTCTGGATCATAATCAGGGTCATAGTTTGGATCATAGTCTGGATCATAATCAGGGTCATAGTCTGGATCATAATCAGGGTCATAGTCTGGATCATAGTCTGGATCATAATCAGGGTCATAGTCTGGATCATAGTCTGGATCATAATCAGGGTCATAGTCTGGATCATAATCAGGATCATAGTCTGGATCATAATCAGGGTCATAGTGTGGATCATAGTCTGGATCATAATCAGGGTCATAATCTGGATCATAGTCTGGATCATAATCAGGGTCATAGTTTGGATCATAGTCTGGATCATAATCAGGGTCATAATCTGGATCATAATCTGGATCATAGTCTGGATCATAATCAGGGTCATAATCTGGGTCATAGTCTGGATCATAATCTGGATCATGGTCTGGATCATAATCTGGATCATGGTCTGGATCATAATCAGGGTCATAATCTGGATCATAATCTGGATCATAGTCTGGATCATAATCTGGATCATAGTCTGGATCATAATCAGGGTCATAATCTGGATCATAGTCTGGATCATAATCAGGGTCATAGTCTGGATCATAATCTGGATCATAGTCTGGATCATAATCTGGATCATGGTCTGGATCATAGTCTGGATCATAGTCTGGATCATAATCTGGATCATGGTCTGGATCATAATCTGGATCATGGTCTGGATCATGGTCTGGATCATAATCTGGGTCATGGTCTGGATCATAATCTGGATCATGGTCTGGATCATAGTTGTATATTGGTTGGTGGAATTGGATCATGGTCTGGATCATAGTCTGGATCATAATCTGGATCATGGTCTGGATCATAATCTGGATCATAGTCTGGATCATAATCTGGATCATGGTCTGGATCATAATCTGGATCATGGTCTGGATCATAATCTGGATCATAGTCTGGATCATAATCTGGTATGGTTGGATCATGGTCTGGATCATAATCTGGATCATGGTCTGGATCATAGTCTGGATCATGGTCTGGATCATAATCTGGATCATAATCTGGATCATGGTCTGGATCATAATCTGGATATAGTCTGGATCATAATCTGGATCATGGTCTGGATCATAATCTGGTGTGGTCTGGTCATAGTCTGGATTGGTCTGGATCATATGGTATGGCTGGTAGCTGTGGATCAGGCTGGATCATAATCTGGATCATGGTCTGGATCATAATCTGGATCATAGTCTGGATCATAATCTGGATCATAATCTGGATCATAGTCTGGATCATAATCTGGATCATAGTCTGGATCATAGTCTGGATCATAATCTGGATCATGGTCTGGATCATAGTCTGGATCATAGTCTGGATCATAATCTGGATCATGGTCTGGATCATAATCTGGATCATGGTCTGGATCATAATCTGGATCATGGTCTGGATCATAATCAGGGTCATAATCTGGATCATAGTCTGGATCATAATCTGGATCATAGTCTGGATCATAATCTGGATCATAGTCTGGATCATAATCTGGATTATAATCTGGATCATGGTCTGGATTATAATCTGGATCATGGTCTGGATATAATCTGGACTGGTTGGGTTGGGTGGGGTGTGGTGGGTAAGGTGGGGGGGGGGGGGGTGGTGGTGGTTAATCTGGATCATGGTCTGGATCATAATCTGGATCATAATCTGGATTATAATCTGGATCATAGTCTGGATCATAATCTGGATCATGGTCTGGATCATAATCTGGATCATAGTCTGGATCATAATCTGGATCATAATCTGGATCATGGTCTGGATCATGGTCTGGATCATATCCAGGATTATCCTTAATGTGATTACACTGACAAACCCCTGAAGGAAAAGATTTCTGAGGGTTAAAACAGGAGGACGATAGAAGCAAAGGGAAACCGTTACGTACGCATATTTATATATAAAATTAATGACAAATGATATTCAAAAGATGTCTGAGAAAAACGTCCAAATGTCTAAAAATGACATAAATATGTCTTAAAATGTCTGAAAACACCCAGAAATGAGAGAAAAAGGTCTCAAATGGTAAAGCAGCAGAAAAACAGATTTTAGTAACCTATAAGATGGATGTCAGTGTCAGTGTTGCTATATTTACTATACTTCCACCTCTCTGCCTCGCTGTCACACTGAAGCCGTCTGTACACCAGACTGCCTTCAGAAAACCACACATTTTCCCGCTCAGAGCAGCAGCTCGTTAGAGTTACTGAGACTTCTGAACTAACGTAACTACCGTCTGAACCCTGCTGGAGACAGACGACCTAAAAACCTGAAAATCCAGTCCGTCAGGGACCGGCCCTTTAAATCGTCTGTTCAAGCTGAAAACAGCAGAATGGTCCTTTACTGTAGAGCCTGGTACCAGGTGAGGAAGAGCAGGATGAACTCATCACTGTCAGCTGGTGCAGGTGTTTGTGTCTTCCCTCAAACTGTGGTTACCGTGGCAACAACAGGAAGGAGAAGATGAGCCTCGACTTGCCGTGCGTACGAGCGCCACAATGCATCCTGGGTAGCCATTAGTCTCAGCTTGTCTTCCATCAAACCAGAGTGTGTGTGTGTGTGTGTGTGTGTGTGTGTGTGTGTGTGTGTGTGTGTGAGGAAGACTCCCTTGATAGCACTGAAGACAAATTATTTTTATTATTATTGTTATTATTATTATTATTATTTATTTATTTTTATTATTATTATTGTGATGAACTGTTTTTAATTTCATCCCGTGAAATGTGTAGTTATTGATCCTGACCCGATGGTGAAATCCAAATGTAGCCACCGTTTCATTCATCAGTCAGTTTCAGGCTTCAGAGACTCGAGTCGGTCCGTCAGACATGTACAGAGACACATCAACAAGTCAACAGGTCAATAACTTGGTACCATAAAGCAAACAACACGTGAGGAAAACCGACCGACACCTTAATAAACAATAAAACTGTTATATGGAGGATGGAAATCTGCCGAAATAGAATAGAAATGAACAAATAAATGACTCGATAAATAAATAAACGTCATTAAATATAGCAAAAATAATATTGAAAGTAGGTGTAGCCAATAATTAATTAATCAAATGTGACATACGTACAATATTTATTTTTAAAATTTGCGTCTTTATTTATTTATCTTTGAATTATTCCTTTATTTATTTAGTCTTCCCATTTAATTTTTCCTTTTATTAATTGATGTATTTATTTTTTATTTTCAAATTCATTTATATACAGTATTTCTGCATTTATTATTTATTTATTTTGCATTTATTTTTATGTATTTTACATGTATTTTTAAATGTATGTATGCATTTATGTATGATTTTCATTTTGCAATTCACCCCTTATTTATTTCCCCAAACTATTTATTTATAACTTTTTATTTATCTATCAGTCTATCTTTGTATTAATGTCTTTATTTTATTTACTCTTTCCATTTGATTTTCCCTTTTATTTATTTCTGTATTCATTTTTATTGAATTTTTAAAAAAATGTAAACAGTATCTTTGTATTAATTATTAATTATTTATTTTTAAATGTATGTATTTCTGTATTTATTCCATCCATTCATCCCGTTAGGGGTCGCAGGGAAGCTGGAGTCCGATACAGCCGATACAGCGCTGATTATTTCTGATCCGATCTGGTCCCAGATAAGCCACCAACCAAAAACCATGGAAAAAATATCAATTTAACTGTTTTATTATTATTGATCTCGTCGTGGTCTGGATGTTGTTCAGTCTCTTTTACAGAATATTCAATCCTTTTACCTGAAAACGTTCAAACAGGTGTGATGTGCTGAGAAACCAGTCGACCAATCAGATCTCAGCAGGCTTGAAGGCGGGGACGTCTTCTTTACATCATTCAAACTGGTTCCAACGTTATCAGAAAGAGTCACTGAGCCGATTATTTAGTTTTCTATGTTTTTCTTTTTGATATTTTCCAACATCGCAACAGGGTGTCCCGGGCGGGCATGTCCCGGGTCGGCGTGTCCCGGGCGGGCGTGTCCCGGGCGGGCGTGTCCCGGGTCGGTGTGTCCCAGGTGGGCGTGTCCCGGGTCGGTGTGTCCCAGGTGGGCGTGTCCCGGGTCGGTGTGTCTCTGGCGGGCGTGTCCCGGGTGGGGGTGTGGGGGGGGTGTGGGTGGTGTGTCCGGGGGGGGTGTGGGGGGGGGGTGGGGGGGGGGGGGGGGGGGGGGGGTGTCCCGGGCGGGCGTGTCCCGGGTGGGCGTGTCCCGGGTGGGCGGTGGTGTCCCGGGACGGCGTGTCCCGGGACGGCGTGTCGGACGGTTGGTGGCGGACTGTGTGACACAGCGGGGTCACTCATTGGCGTCGAGTGTTCAGGTGATGTGATGTGTCACCTCTGACATCCTGCAGCATCACAACATCGCGACACAAACCCTCCGTCCTGTGGCCTCGGCTGCCGTGTCCGGACCTGCCCAGGTGACGATTCGCCGCTGCCGCCGCCTCATCACGCCATGATTCATGTTACACACACTCCCACGTGTTTGTGTGTGTGCATGAGTCACTGTGTGTGTCCTCGCCATATTTATTTGATGCTCGTCCATATTTGTTCGTGTGTGTGTGTGTGTGTGTGTGTGTGTGTGTGTGTGTGTGTGTGTGAGTCATTGGAGTGGGTGTGTATGTTTTTATGTCTATCTGTGTGTGTGTGTGTGTGTGTGTGTGTGTGTGTGTGTGTGTGTGTGTGTGAAGTGTGAATTGAACAGAGCTGTGACCAGATGGGCTCTGTAGATCAGGTTACCTGTTTATAGAGCAGCATCTGTCCACGCTGTCAATCAAGCTGTGTGTGGTGAGGGGGGGTAACGGATGACAGATATATACTGTATATCACCCAGATATATATAAAGGCTGTCAATCGATTAAATCGCAAATTAATCGCAAATTAATCTCTGTTCTAAATGTACTTTAAAGGGAGATCAGTCCAGTATGTTAGTGGACTAATATGCTGCTTTATGTAAATGTATGTATATATTTATTATTGTAAATCAATAACAACACTAATCAATACCAGATATTGACCAGAAACCCTCCCAGGTTCTGACTTTAGCATCAACAATCTGCTCCAATCAGAACATGGCAAACTGCAGCCCAACAGGCAACAACAGCTGTCAGTGTGTCAGAGTGCTGACTGGACTAGGACTTGATCCAGACTGACTGGGACTATCAGAAAGTGGGCATGTCTGTAAAGGGGAGACTGGTGGGGACCCAGAGAACCCATTTACATTCACACATCTGGAGGTCAGAGGTCAAGTCTGGAGCCTCATTTAACCTCCTTCACTACCAGCTAGTCTGACCTGGTTGGTACTGATGGATCCATCAGGTTCTCTAGTTTCAGATGAGACCAGGATGTAGTAGTAGTAGTAGTAGTAGTAGTAGTAGTAGTAGTAGTAGTAGTCTGACCTGGTTGGTACTGATGGATCCATCAGGTTCTCTAGTTTCAGATGAGACCAGGATGTAGTAGTAGTAGTAGTAGTAGTAGTAGTCTGACCTGGTTGGTACTGATGGATCCATCAGGTTCTCTAGTTTCAGATGAGACCAGGATGTAGTAGTAGTAGTAGTAGTAGTAGTAGTAGTAGTCTGACCTGGTTGGTACTGATGGATCCATCAGGTTCTCTAGTTTCAGATGAGACCAGGATGTAGTAGTAGTAGTAGTAGTAGTAGTAGTAGTAGTAGTCTGACCTGGTTGGTACTGATGGATCCATCAGGTTCTCTAGTTTCAGATGAGACCAGGATGTAGTAGTAGTAGTAGTAGTAGTAGTAGTAGTAGTAGTAGTAGTAGTAGTCTGACCTGGTTGGTACTGATGGATCCATCAGGTTCTCTAGTTTCAGATGAGACCAGGATGTAGTAGTAGTAGTAGTAGTAGTAGTAGTCTGACCTGGTTGGTACTGATGGATCCATCAGGTTCTCTAGTTTCAGATGAGACCAGGATGTAGTAGTAGTAGTAGTAGTAGTAGTAGTAGTAGTAGTAGTAGTCTGACCTGGTTGGTACTGATGGATCCATCAGGTTCTCTAGTTTCAGATGAGACCAGTATGTAGTAGTAGTAGTAGTAGTAGTAGTAGTAGTAGTAGTAGTCTGACCTGGTTGGTACTGATGGATCCATCAGGTTCTCTAGTTTTAGATGAGACCAGGATGTAGTAGTAGTAGTAGTAGTAGTAGTAGTAGTAGTAGTAGTCTGACCTGGTTGGTACTGATGGATCCATCAGGTTCTCTAGTTTCAGATGAGACCAGGATGTAGTAGTAGTAGTAGTAGTAGTAGTAGTAGTAGTCTGACCTGGTTGGTACTGATGGATCCATCAGGTTCTCTAGTTTCAGATGAGACCAGGATGTAGTAGTAGTAGTAGTAGTAGTAGTAGTAGTAGTAGTAGTCTGACCTGGTTGGTCAATTTTATTTTGAAAAGACTGGAGCGTAAATTGATACGTTGCTGGACAGTCGTTGGAAAATGGATAAAAAATGAGGCATAGCATTTCGTAAGATATAAAGTATTGT